>ONZH01008258.1:0-29681 GCA_900303285.1 Rhinella marina
TATTGTGCCCATCATACCTCAGATGCAGCAGAATGTGCCCCATCAGTCCTCACATCACCCTACTGTGCACCATCAGACCTCAGGATCAGCGTATTGTGCCCCCATCAGACCTCAGCTCAGCGTATTGTGCCTCCATTAGACTCAGATCAGTGTATTGTGCCCCCATCAGACCTCAGATCAGCGTATGTGCCCCCATCAGACCTCAGATCAGCAGAATGTGCCCCATCAGTCCTCAGATCAGCCTATTGTGCCCCCATCAGACCTCAGATCAGCATATTGTGCCCCCATCACACCTCAGATCAGCAGAATGTGCCCCCCATCAGTCCTCACATCACCCTACTGTGCCCCCATCAGACCTCAGATCAGCGTATTGTGCCTCATCAGACTTCAGATCAGCGTATTGTGCCCCATCAGACCTCAGCTCAGCGTATTGTGCCTCATCAGACCACAGATCAGCGTATTGTGCCCATCAGACCTCAGATCAGCGTATTGTGCCCCCATCAGACCACAGGATCAGCAGAATGTGCCCCCATCAGACCTCACATCAGCAGAATGTGCCCCCCATCAGACCTCAGATCAGCGTATTGTGCCCCCATCAGACCTCAGATCAGCGTATTGTGCCCCCATCAGACCACAGATCAGCAAGAATGTGCCCCCATCAACCTCACATCAGCAGAATGTGCCCCCATCAGACCTCAGATCGGCGATTGTGCCCCCATCAGACCTCAGATTAGCCCACCCAGCCACATAATATAAAATAAAAAACCTTCTTACCTGTCCTGTGGCTGCCCTCCGTCGGCGCTCACTGTCTTCCCTGGCCGGCGCGCACTATGACCTCACGCAGCCACATAAGATTTTATTTTAATCTTATGTGGCTGGGTGGGCTGATCTGAGGTCTGATGGGGGTCCCTAAATACAAGTGAGCGCTTCCATGATGCAAGTGCTCACTTGTATTCGCCTGATAGTTTAAGATCATCCTTGCTGGGCCCCTCTGAGTCACTGGGCCCGGAGCCGTCGCCCCCCTGCCCCCCCTGTAGCTACACCTCTGACTGGGGTGGTTCTATAATCAGGATCTTAGAAGGTTTTTATTCTTCTTGCAGAGATACAACTGATAAGGCGTCTTTGGGCAATGTTCAGTAGCATAGAGGGTTCAGAAACTTTTCTGGTCAATCTTGACAGTTGTACTTCTCAAGAAGGCCTCATGGAATGGAAAAATAAAATTTTCAAAACAAAATGGTCCCACTTTGGAGTGTATTCCATAACTTCTGCTCTGACTCAGGCCTCATGCAAACGGCTTTTGCCCGGCCGTGGCCGTATTGCGCTCGCATACAGTGGTTCCGCAATACATGCGCACCGGCCATGTGCACCCTGCATCACGGACCCATTCGATTGCAGCCCATGAAAGGGATGGAGAGCTTCCATGGTTTTTCTGTCCGTGCCGCCGCACCGCAAAAAAATAGAACATGTTCTATTTTTTTACGGTGCAGACAGTCGGATGCGGATCGCCGATCCCATTCAAGTGAACGGGTCCGCGATCCGCATGCGGCAACCCCACGGTTGGTGCCCGTGTATTGCAGACCGCAATTTGTGGTCTGCAGCACGGGCTCGGCCGGCACATGTTCGTGTGCATGAGGCCTCAGTAAAATGAATACCATAAAAGTGATGTAGCTGTTCTAGGTTTTCACTTGAACATACCATGGAAATTGTGGTCTAAACTAGACCTTTTGAGTTGGAAAGGAAACATTCTGGTAGGCTTTTAGAAATTGGTAGCTTATCAATTTATCTCCATTTATCCCTGGCATAAATATACTGTAAATTATGGTATCTGGCAGAAAACCATTAAATCTTTTGGGGGTTGCTATAAAAATATTGTCCATACCAATGGAAATAAATATAGATATACACTGAAACTTCTCCAAAACCTAACCTCTTTGAGAAGGCCTTTCCTGATCTGCAGCAGATTTTCAGTTACCTTATCGCCCAAATATTGTCCATCCCTTCAACAAGACCAATAGTTAGTTGGAACTCTAAAATGATTTCACTGTAGATAAATTAATTAGTGTTGAGCGAGCATGATAGTTCGGCCGAGCATGCCTACGCTCGGGTCCGCTCGGTGTTCGGCCGAACACCGAGTGCACTCGAGCGCAATGCTCGAGTCTCTTCCCCGCACTGTAATGTTGATTTGTACGCTAATGCGTACGAATTTGTATGCTAATGTGTATGAATTTGTACGCTGATGCGTACGCATTTTGTACTCTAATGTGTACGCATTTGTATGCTAATGCATACGCATTGTGCGCTAATGCGTACAAATTCAGTTAATTAGCATACTTTTATGAGTGAAAGGAGTAAAAGAGGAGAAGTCGCGATTCTGACCTTTTTCTATTAACCAGACACCCTCCCCTCTTCCGAGCGGGGGGTGCCTGGTTTAGTCCCATTGACTAACATTATACTCGGGTACTCGGCCGAGCACTCGAGCAAACCCTAGTGCTCGGCCAGAGCACCCGAGCATACGAGCACAGAGGTGCTTGCTCATCACTAAAATTAATATATTATTTAGATTGCTGGACCTTAGGGTACGTCCACACAAGAGTAAAACACTATAGATTTTCTGCTGTGAATTTGCTCATAGCAAGTGTGCAGTTTTACAATCAGAAACATCCATATTCTTATCAGTTTGATAAGAATTGAGCCATAATGAATTTTTATGATGTCAAAAGGTCAGAGATAAGAGCTCTGCAAGAACTGACAGCTTAGGTCAAGTTCACACATGAATTATTTGGTCATTCCATCAGTTTTTGTGAGCCAAAACCAGGTGCGGGTCAAAAACACAGAACAGGAGCAAATCTTTCCATTATACCTGAACTCTGAGTAGGCTTCACTATTGGTTTTGGCTCACAATAAGGCCTCTTTCACACAGTCAGTATTTGCATCAGTGTTTGTGAGCCAAAACCAAGATTGGAACCTACAAAGAAGAAGTATAATGGAAATGCATGTGTCTCTTCTGTATTTTGGACCCATTCCTGGTTTTGGCTTATAAATGCTGATGAAAAATACTGACCAAATACTGACCGTGTGAAAGTGGCCTAACTGATGGAAATAACTAACCAAATAACTGAAGTGTGAACTTGGCCTTAGGTGATTCAAAGAAACCAAGTCGCAGCTTGCAAACACTGACTGATTTTTTGTATCTCTTGTATCTCAGAAACAGCTGAACAAGAAGCTAAAGACCAATTGAAAAAATATTTTTAGCCCAAAATGAGTAAAATGCAATCATAAAAAAATGACTCCAAAGTTGTCCATAGCATCTAACAAATATAATCTGGACACTGTCAAAATATCCGCAAATTTATTTGTGGCGCAGTTTTTAGCAGAATATCAATTTTTACTGTGGATTTCCACTGCGGATTCCCCTCTTTGTAAGGGCCCTTTCACACGAACGTATGCCCTCCGAGACATACAGTCCGTGAGTGTGCCATATGTCCCAGAACGGCATCGATTGTGCGCACGGGAGCGCACAGCATCATTGAGTACAATGATGCTGTACACGTCTGGCCGCCCGCAGGCTATTGTCCCGCACTCACAATAGCCCCGCTGGCGGCCCGACGTGCACAGCATCATTGTAATCAATGATGCTGTGCGCTCCCGTGCGCACAATCGATGCCGCTCCGGGACATATGGCCCACTCACGGACCGTATGTCTCAGAAGGCATGCAGTCGTGTGAAAGGGCCCTAATGCGCATAGTGAAATCTGCATCAAATCTGCATTGAAATCCAATTTCGAATTAGCTGTCAGTTTTGATTTAGTCCAAATAAATGACATAGTGATGGGTTGCCATTGAGTAGGAATCCACTTGTAGGGATGGACCATTATTTATAAGTAGTGATGAGCAAATTTCTAGAATTTCTCCGCTGGGGGATTCAATTCGGTACCAAATAAATTCAACTTGAATTGAAAGTGCCCTAATTGCCCCGAAAAGTAACACATAATACTGTGAGGTCTCCTAGGACTATATCCAACTCCTTTCAAGCTCTTTACTACCAAGGCATTAGTAATGACAAAGGGACATACATGGCTATAGGTTAGAGGAAGCTCTATGATTAAATTCAGTTAAACATGCCTGGGATAAACATGTATCTATCCTAAGATAACAATAAAGGAATAATAAAAGGGCAGGCTAGATGGACCAGATGGTCTTTTTCTGCCATCAATCTTCTATGTTTCTATGTTTCTATGGACCAAAATGCCATGGAAGTGCTCCCTAGTGCTTCTGTAGCCTTCAACGCCATGCCTCTGCTCCTTATATTTCAGATTCATGTCCATGCCTCTGCTCCGCAAAAAAATAGAGCATGTTCTATTTTTTTGCGGTGCGGAGGCATGGACCGAAAATGCCATGGAAGCGCTCTGAAGTGCTTCCATGGCCTTCTGCTCCCTATATTCCGGATTCACTTGAATGGGTCCGCATCTGTGATACGGTGAGCACACGGCCAGTGCCTGCATATTCTTGCTTTGTGGTAGCAAATACATTTTCTCTCATCCATTTGAACATGAAGAGCTGGCCACCGCCATCTTGATTGAAAATTTCACACGAAATGACGTGCACGGTGACGTGTGACATCACCATGCCGGCCGACGTCATCACAGGTCGCACGAGATTTTGCGCCAGATCTTCAACCAAGATTGCAGCGGCTGGCTCTCACTATCAAATGAATGAGAGTAAGTATGATTTTTTTTTTTTTTTCAATTTTACACTGTATTATTGCTGTCAGATGCCGCAATCAGCTATGAATGCTGCATCTGAGGGGTAAAATGATGGTCATTGCACCGGCCACTTACAAAGAAAAGAGATTTTTTAAATAAAATTTGGCAAAGAAGCCAAATAGAATTGTTCAATATCACCTATTGTAAATGGTGGATCCTTTCTTATCTGCACAGAAGTGTTACTTGTCATTGTAATTCTGCATATGACGATAACAAAATAGCTACTGAAAAGTTACTTGTACAGAATAGGAAATCATCACCTATCATTAGACCTAGTTTCCAATGTAAAAATTGCAGGGTTATATACAGTAAATTTTGTAAAATATACATATTGTCATGGAAAAAAAAAACCTCACCAAATATTCTAAAAAATATATATGTTTAGCATAAATATGTGATTTAAACAATGATTTATTTTCTGATGACACATTGCCTTTAAGCTTTTGTACCACTGTATCTACAGTTGTGTTCAGTCAAGTTGAATTCCTTCCACTTAATCTGGTATGAAATTTTTTTTAGAGGGGAACAGCTCGAGTATGACGCAACAGATTCACTGCTTTTGCACCAAACAAAATGATGTGTAGAAGAGGGGCAGACATTTCAAATATGCATTTTCTTTTTTAATATGTGTCTTTTTTCATAATAATATTTCATAGTGTGATTAACTGAACCATATCTCTCTTTTCTTTTTACAGGTTCAATAATGTATATAACCGATGTTAACAATACTGTCTGTGGAACTAAAGTTATATGTGATAAATTTTGCAATATAAGATCAGAGCAATTGCCATGTACAACACAATTAACCAGCACCACAGAAAGAATCAGTACTGTTTCATCAAGTGCTACAACGCCTTCATCTACTTTGACAACAGTTACCACTACACCAACCACAACAACTTCAACATACATCAGTATAACACCAGCCACCACTTTCAAAAGTACAACTAGTAGTACATTAACTGCCTCCACCACTAAAAGCACATCCACAGCAACAACAACACCAGCAACAACTACTACTAAACGTGCTACAAGCAGTACTACATCAACCACAAAGACATCTATTTTATCTACAGCAGGTACTGAAAAAACATCACCAACAAGCACTGTGACCACTACAAGTACAACTACATTCCCTACTGTAAGTAAAACCTCTACAACAGTTATACCAACTAAAAGCACATCAGCTTCTGCAACTACAACACCATCCAGTACTTCTAAAGTTACAGCAAGCAGTACCACATCAGCATCCACTACCACTCAATCTTCTACCACTTCTGTAAGCACAAAACCATCTACTACTTCAACAACTAGTAGTAGTGCCACAACATCTACAAGTGTTAGACCACCAACAAGCACTGTGACTACTACAAGTACAACTCCATTCTCTACTTCAACTAAAACATCTACAACTGTGACGGCAACTAAAAGCACATTGACACCTGCAACCACAACACCATCCAGCACTTCTAAGGTTACAGCAAGCAGTACCAAATCAGCATCCACTACCACTCAATCTTCTACCACTTCTGTAAGCACAAAACCATCTACTACATTAACAACTAGTAGTAGTGCCACAACATCTACAAGTGTTAGACCACCAACAAGCACTGTGACTACTACGAGTGCAACTCCATTCTCTTCTTCAACTAAAACCTCTACAACTGTTACACCAACTAAAAGCACATTCACACCTGCAACCACAACACCATCCAGTACTTCTAAGGTTACAGCAAGCAGTACCAAATCAGCATCTACTACCACTCAATCTTCTACCCCTTCTGTAAGCACAAAACCATCTACTACTTTAACAACCAGCAGTAGTGCCACAACATCTACAAGTGTTAGACCACCAACAAGCACTGGGACTACTACAAGTACAACTTCATTCTCTACTTCAACTAAAATCTCTACAACTGTTACACCAACTAAAAGCACATCAGTTTCTGCAACTACAACACCATCCAGTACTTCTAAGGTTACAGCAAGCAGTACCACATCAGCATCCACTACCTCTAAATCTTCTACCACTTCTGTAAGCACAAAACCATCTACTATTTCAACAACTAGTAGTAGTGCCACAACATCTACAAGTGTTAGACCACCAACAAGCACTGTGACTACTACAAGTACAACTCCATTCTCTACTTCAACTAAAACCTCTACAACTGTTACGGCAACTAAAAGCACATTGACACCTGCAACCACAACACCATCCAGTACTTCTAAGGTTACAGCAAGCAGTACCAAATCAGCATCCACTACCACTCAATCTTCTACCACTTCTGTAAGCACAAAACCATCTACTACATTAACAACTAGTAGTAGTGCCACAACATCTACAAGTGTTAGACCACCAACAAGCACTGTGACTACTACGAGTGCAACTCCATTCTCTTCTTCAACTAAAACCTCTACAACTGTTACACCAACTAAAAGCACATTCACACCTGCAACCACAACACCATCCAGTACTTCTAAGGTTACAGCAAGCAGTACCAAATCAGCATCTACTACCACTCAATCTTCTACCCCTTCTGTAAGCACAAAACCATCTACTACTTTAACAACCAGCAGTAGTGCCACAACATCTACAAGTGTTAGACCACCAACAAGCACTGTGACTACTACAAGTACAACTTCATTCTCTACTTCAACTAAAACCTCTACAACTGTTACACCAACTAAAAGCACATCAGTTTCTGCAACTACAACACCATCCAGTACTTCTAAGGTTACAGCAAGCAGTACCACATCAGCATCCACTACCACTAAATCTTCTACCACTTCTGTAAGCACAAAACCATCTACTATTTCAACAACTAGTAGTAGTGCCACAACATCTACAAGTGTTAGACCACCAACAAGCACTGTGACTACTACAAGTACAACTCCATTCTCTACTTCAACTAAAACCTCTACAACTGTTACGGCAACTAAAAGCACATTGACACCTGCAACCACAACACCATCCAGTACTTCTAAGGTTACAGCAAGCAGTACCAAATCAGCATCCACTACCACTCAATCTTCTACCACTTCTGTAAGCACACAACCATCTACTACATTAACAACTAGTATTAGTGCCACAACATCTACAAGTGTTAGACCACCAACAAGCACTGTGACTACTACGAGTACAACTCCATTTTCTACTTCAACTAAAACCTCTACAACTGTTACACCAACTAAAAGCACATCAGTTTCTGCAACTACAACACCATCCAGTACTTCTAAAGTTACAGCAAGCAGTACCACATCAGCATCCACTACCACTAAATCTTCTACCACTTCTGTAAGCACAAAACCATCTACTACTTCAACAACTAGTAGTAGTGCCACAACATCTACAAGTGTTAGACCACCAACAAGCACTGTGACTACTACAAGTAGAACTCCATTCTCTACTTTAACTAAAACCTCTACAACTGTTACAGCAACTAAAAGCACATTGACACCTGCAACCACAACACCATCCAGTACTTCTAAGGTTACAGCAAGCAGTACCAAATCAGCATCCACTACCACTCAATCTTCTACCACTTCTGTAAGCACACAACCATCTACTACATTAACAACTAGTAGTAGTGCCACAACATCTACAAGTGTTAGACCACCAACAAGCACTGTGACTACTACGAGTACAACTCCATTTTCTACTTCAACTAAAACCTCTACAACTGTTACACCAACTAAAAGCACATCAGTTTCTGCAACTACAACACCATCCAGTACTTCTAAAGTTACAGCAAGCAGTACCACATCAGCATCCACTACCACTAAATCTTCTACCACTTCTGTAAGCACAAAACCATCTACTACTTCAACAACTAGTAGTAGTGCCACAACATCTACAAGTGTTAGACCACCAACAAGCACTGTGACTACTACAAGTAGAACTCCATTCTCTACTTTAACTAAAACCTCTACAACTGTTACAGCAACTAAAAGCACATTGACACCTGCAACCACAACACCATCCAGTACTTCTAAGGTTACAGCAAGCAGTACCAAATCAGCATCCACTACCACTCAATCTTCTACCACTCTGTAAGCACACAACCATCTACTACATTAACAACTAGTAGTAGTGCCACAACATCTACAAGTGTTAGACCACCAACAAGCACTGTGACTACTACGCGTACAATTCCATTTTCTACTTCAACTAAAACCTCTACAACTGTTACACCAACTAAAAGCACATCAGTTTCTGCAACTACAACACCATCCAGTACTTCTAAAGTTACAGCAAGCAGTACCACATCAGCATCCACTACCACTAAATCTTCTACCACTTCTGTAAGCACAAAACCATCTACTACTTCAACAACTAGTAGTAGTGCCACAACATCTACAAGTGTTAGACCACCAACAAGCACTGTGACTACTACAAGTAGAACTCCATTCTCTACTTTAACTAAAACCTCTACAACTGTTACAGCAACTAAAAGCACATTGACACCTGCAACCACAACACCATCCAGTACTTCTAAGGTTACAGCAAGCAGTACCAAATCAGCATCCACTACCACTAAATCTTCTACCACTTCTGTAAGCACAAAACCATCTACTACATTAACAACTAGTAGTAGTGCCACAACATCTACAAGTGTTAGACCACCAACAAGCACTGTGACTACTACAAGTAGAACTCCATTCTCTACTTTAACTAAAACCTCTACAACTGTTACAACAACTAAAAGCACATTGACATCTGCAACCACAACACCATCCAGTACTTCTAAGGTTACAGCAAGCAGTACCAAATCAGCATCCACTACCACTCAATCTTCTACTACTTCTATAAGCACAAAATTGTCTACTATATCAGCAACCAGCATTAGTGCCACATCATCTTCACCAACTACGGAAATGACAAGTTCAAAAACTTCTAGTCCTTTTACTACTAGTGAAACTACTAAAACATCAACTTCTACGCCATTTTCTTTTTCATCAATTTCCACAAGAGGTAAGAATTAATAGGACAAAGAAAATCTAGTTTTTAATGGAATCTTTATTGTGGAAAAGTACTATATTTTTAAGATGACTTGATGACACTGTTTTCTTGCTGTGAACAATGCAATAATAATAATAATTAAGCAGTATTGTTGTCACTTTTACTTTAAATGAGAGCTTGTGTTAGATTATGACTAAAGGTGGCTATCTCCTACAATAGCTGTCGGCTAAATGTTTAATCGGTTGGCAACTTTTCTTCCCAACATCCTCCAGTGACATGCATGCTCGATCAAGCAATGGCAGAGTGCAATATCAGTTGGAAAAACATCATGGACTAGAGATTTGTAGTTCCATTAGTGATAGATCCATGTTTAAAGGGGTTCTCTGGGAATTAAGAAAATAAAATTACAGAAAATACTTAAATATTACTTTATTATAAATATATTCCCAAATATACTTTCATTAGTTACAATGGCTTGTTTTGTCTTTGGGAAAATGATAAGAAGAAATAAAATGGCTGCAGTCCTATTAATACACACAAAACCTGTCCTAATCACACATCAGGACAAATTACTTCAGAACACTGAGCCAATGAGCCGCCTCATCCTCCTCTCCTACTTGTCACAGATTATGATCATGAATACAGCTGATCAGATCTTCAGCTGAATCTCTGTGGGACATAAGGAGACATGAAGTACAGAGAGGGGGTGGAGGTGCAGCACTTGATTGCAGTCTCCATTAACGCAGCCCCAATTTACCACAGACTGTTCTGTTCATCCTCTCTATAATTCATGTCTCCTCATAAACTCTATTCCTACAGAGATTCAGCTAAGGATCTTATCAGCTGAATTCAAGATCATAATCCCTGACAAGCAGAGCAGAGAGGAGGCTGAGGCAGCTCTTTAGCTTAGTTTTGTGAAGTAACTTGTCCTTCTGTGTGATTAAGAAAGGTTTTGTATGTACTAATAGGACAGCGGCCATTTTATTTCTTCTAATGATTGCTCCCTAGACAAAACAAGCCATTATAAATAATGAAAGGTATTTGGGAATATATTTATAATAACATAATATTTGAGATGAGCAAATCATCCAAAATTTGCTTCGCCGAATATTCGTCGAAGTTTTCACAAGATTTGAACGAATACGAATCTATTCGACGAAGCTGCGTACAAATTATACGTTATTATGTGCACTTTTGCGAACATTTGCACACTAATAACGAACGTACACTTGTTAAAGGTACGCAACTTATGTGAACACGTACGCATGAGCGTACAAAAGTGCTTACGAATCCTTTGCGTAGTATTGTTTTTTTCCAGTTCTGAGGGGGGCATATCTACACTTTCCCGCGGAATGTCATTTTCCCGCCGTACGCAGAATGCGTAAATTTACTTACTTTTCATACGTATCTTACGTATAGTTAGCGGTCAAATTTTTGCGTACGTTTATGAATAATACGAAGCGAATCCGACAAAATTCGGATTTGCTTCGGAGAAGAAAATTTTAAAGATTCAATAGTAATCTACAAAGCGGCGAATAGATTCGCTCATCTCTTATAATATTTAAGTATTTTCATTTTCTTAATTTCTGGGGAACCCCTTTAAGCACAGAATTAACTGTATTTTTTTTTTCATTTTAAGACGTAAGATACAATAAACTATAAGAATGCCAGACATGAATAAGAAGAAATGAAGATGACTGAAATGCCAGCATGTAAGCCCTGTATGTTGGTTCTTTTTAGATAGAGTTTCCCCTAGTCTCTTCAAGACACTGTACACTGTATTTGGTGAGGCAATGCTCCTGCAGCCTTTGACTAATTTTTAATGGTAAGTGAATATACATAAGTAAATATACTGTAGCCACCGATTCAGTAAATATTTAATAGGTTATGTGAATTCTTTGGCAAAGCCGATAAGTGTTTGGAAGGGCTGTCCAGGATTAGAAAAACATGGCTACTTTCTTCCAGAAATAGAATCTGTCCATGGTTTGTATCTGGTTTTGCTCCTCAGCTCCATTGAAATACCACGCACAACCTGTGGACAGGTGTGCTGTTGTTTTTGGAGAAAAGCAGCCATATTTGTCTGAATCTGGACAGCCCCTTCAAACACTGGGATACCTCGCCACACAATCCATATATTCTTGGTGATAGATTCTAAAGAAAAGTATAACAAGTCTGTGGCTATATTTACCTTTGACATTAAAAATCAGTTACTTTATAATGTCATAAAGAAACTAGGGAAAACTGCAAAAAAAAAAAAAAACTAATGTTCATATTACCGTATTTACTATATTTCCGGGGCCTCCTTGTTGACTTTGTACTCTGTACAGTATATCTTCTCTGGCTGGACAATGTGGCAGCCTCCCACTCTCAGTACTTCTGGCATTTTGGGATGTTGTTCTCAGAGCACAACTGGATAATGTGAATGGTGCCACCCCACACTCGCCCATCCGTGTTCATGGAGGTTTTGCTTTGTGTGCGCTCTTTGTATATTTTTTTTCCACTACATACTAATTGAAAACTGAGATATTGGCACACCCCCAAAACACTTTAGATCAGCCAGCCAATCCTGTCAAAATTGTCAGGTTTAGACGACTTTTCTGTATGTCAAAGGACACCTAAGGGTATGGCCACGCAGTCAGGTTTCCTGTTGTAATTTTGGAAGCCAAGGCCAGGAGTAGCTTTTAAAAAGAGAAGAAGTCTCGTACCTGTCCTATATTTTCTCTCTTTTTCTGATTCACTGCTACAAAATCACAGCTTCCGTCATAAATTATTATTTTAAAGGATGTTGATGCACACAAGCAAACCCCTTTTAGGCTAGGGCTCCACAGAAACATGGAGTCACCAGAGGTTTTGGGTAAAATCATTAATGCAACAGGGGGTCAACACTAATCCTTATTGTCATTTAAAGGTGCCCAAACACATTCTAGATGTTGGTAGAATGGAGAATTGGGCGTGTTGGGTCTCAGCATGTGCCTTTATCTGTTCCTATGGAAATTAAGCTGCTGTTTGAGGTGCTACTGTCCTTTTTAAATTAAAAAACATTCAGCCAACAGCTATTGTACATCTATGTGATACAAAAAAAAAACTAAATAACATGCTGATTTATTTGTTGTATTATAATTATGTTGAAATCACACTACGATCTAGTGGCTTAGTATTCCCAATTGATCTTTGCGATTTCTACAAACTAAAACACAGTTTTTTTTCTGAATCTTACTAGAGGCCACTTTACACTGCTCAAACATCAAGCAGATCATCGCCAACAAGTGTTTGTAGGGGGTGATAATCTGCTTGTGTAAGGGTGCCGTGTCACTCTGGGTGTCACTCTGCTTTTTTACTGTGGAGGAGGGTCACTGCATGTAAATGTAGTGGTCTCCTTCATTGATGAACAGGCGCTTGCTGGAATGAAGCTTGGCTGAGCAGAGAGTTGGAAGGAAAGCTCTAGGCCAACAGTTATCTAATGTGCATGATTAGTTTATTGGTCATGCACAGATGTTAACTAGAGTCAGGGAGCCCATATACATAGACAGAGGGGCATGCATATGAGGGAGCCCAGAGGAACAACTGTTGACCAAACAAATATTCAGCCAACAGCCATTGTAAGTGTACGGCAAGTTAGCAATTGCAACATGATACAAAAACCTAAATAAGGGGTTGTTCACATATCAGTTATTTGATCAGTTATTTCCATCAGTTATTGTCAGCCAAAACCAGGAGTGGACACTAAACAGAGATCAGGTGTAATGAAAAGATCTGCACCTGTTTGGTGTTTTTGACCCACACCTGGCTCACAATAACTGATGGAAATAACTGATCAAATAACTGATATGTGAACAAGCCCTAACGTAGATTTTTTTGTTGCATCATGATGCCATTAAAATCACACAATGATCTGCCAAATTGATCTCTTTGTGGTAGGTGGTTTCTTCAAACTAGAACAGAAAGCTATTATCTGGATGTTACTAAATCAGAAAAAGCAACATTTCTACAATGACATTTTACTTTTTCCATGGGTACAGTATATCTGAAGTGGTGGGGCAACTGTGGCATGTGGTCCAGGTGTTGGTTTTAAGGACAGGTGTCAACAAGCCACTTTGACTAGACCAGAGTATTTACTGTAGATAGTGGGTGAGGACAGTGAACTGAACCTTTTCCTGGGTAAAGGAAAGTCTAGCTTTGGTTCTGCTTTTTATTTTTTAAAAGAAAACTATGATAAGGCTTTGTATAACAAATGAAGGGGCATCCATACTGCCTCACTGAATATTAGTTCTAGAAGATACCATGTTAGATCTTATTCACAGCTCCATGTTCGTGATGACATCCATGACAAGACAGTCAGTGTTTCATCTGTGACAATGCCCATGAAAGATCCATTGGTTCGTCCTTGTGTTTTTTGCCCTCTGAGTAAGATCCTTATTCCAGATGAACAGCCAGTATGAAAATGGGATTTCCAGAGCATCTGGGTTCTGTCAGTGGTTTTCATAGACTTCTCTGAACTTGCCTGATCCACAATACAGACCAAAGTAGTTGATATCACCATAGTCTTTCCCCTGACTCACAGTCAGTGATGAAACAAGAAGGTGTAAATAAACACACTAAAATCAATGGATACGTGGACTGTCTCTGTAGAACATGGACAGCAAACATCCATGATTCATTGATGTGTGAATAGTGCCTCATTCACACGTCAGTGTTTTGGTCAGTGATTTCCATCAGTGATTGTGAGCCAAAACCAAGTGCGGCTCTAAACACAGAACAAGTGTAGATCTTTCCCTTATGTCTGTGGAGGCTTCAATCCTGGTTTTGGCTCACAATCACTGACCAAAACACTGACGTGTGATTGAGGCTTAAGACTTAACACCACATTTCTCCTGCTGCAGGAGAAATGTCTGACTCCCTGTCACTTTTTCTTTGACTTGAACTACAAAGAGGAAGGATTATTAATTCTGTTTAAAATGAAGAGTCCACGAAGAGTCGTAAGATGTGGCAAAATAACAGTGGCTCTTACTGGATGACAAATTTGGTGCATGGCTAGACATTTTCATCTTTCTTTACAGCAACTTTTGGTTGTCTTACTTTGCGCCAACATTTTGTGGCATAATGTTAGGGCAGTTTTGCTGCACATTGCCACATTAGGCTAGTTTCACACTAGCATTCGGGAGATCCAGCAGGCTGTTCCAGCAGGGAGTTGCCTGCCGGAGCTCTCTGGATTTGGCATTGCCAGAAGCTACATGAATGCAATGCCAGAACAAGACAGCTCTAACAGACCAGAACAACCTTCCGGATCTCCCGAATGCTAGTGTGAAACTGGCCTTATGCTACTATACACCATTTGCTAAGCCATGCAAATGGTGTTGATGAGAAGAAGCAGATGGATCAATGTAAGGAAAGTAACCATGTGAAAACTGATCACATTAGTGATTTGGTCCCCATGGTGTTTTTAAAGAGGACCTGTCACCCAAAATGCAATGCAATCTGAAAGCAGCATGTTATAGAGCAGGAGAAGGTGAGTGGATTGATGTATATATTTATAGGAAAAGATTCAGTAAAACTTGTAATTTGTATATTTACCGTATATCTGCAGCCTTGTAAAGTGCTATCGGTACAGGGAGAAAGGTTTACCAGTGAGTGACAGCCATCTCTCTATGCAAACTTATGCACATAATGCTATCAATCACTGATAACCCCTCCCTCCCGTACGATGCTGCTCACAGAAGGTAGAAAAAAGCAGAAATATAAATGTATCAAAATATATATCAATATGCTCAGCTTCTCCTGCTCTAGAACATGGTGCTGTCAGATTGCATTCCATTTTTTGGTGACAGGTCCTCTTTAAATGCTTTCATTTTTAAAAGTTATGAAAAATATTCTTTTGTAAAGAGCCTTAAGTACAAATTATAATAAATTCGGTATGTTAACCCTCTGCCACAGGTAATGAAACAAGCACACTTATTGAATATCCACCTCCATCAACGCCCATGTTCACTGTAAGTAACTGTCTATTGGTGTTTTTCTTCATATCATAGTTGCGAGAAGATGAAAAGTCTGACTCCTTCTGTTGTGATAACTGGATATGCTCCACACTGTTAGACTTCATGCAGATGACCGTATTACCAATCACTTCTATGAATCTGCACAAAAAAAGCCTAAAAATATCCACATTTGTGCAGCTGGGCTGCAAATTATAGATTTTGAGAACAAGAATGGACATTTTGACAGTGGGTCTTGCAAAAATTGCAGGATGCACATGGACCCCATATGTATTGTGTGGATCTGCAATTTGCAGAGCGCAAAACGGATATGGCAGGAGGCCTTAGGTAGACCTCCTGTACTTTCCTAGTTTTCAAGACAGCAGTCCAGTTAAAGAGGATCATATATATATATATATATATATATATATATATAATATATATATATATCCAAAGAACAGCAGCACAGCATAGAGATCCGGTGGGTGCAAATCCTCCTGGTACCAGGTAATTCACCCAAAAAATCAGAGAATCAGATGATGAGGCAACACTCCAAAGTGTGAAGAAAAAGTGACGTTAAACTTTGCTGTGGCTGCCATCTTTCTTGACATGCCTCTTCTCCCATATGATCATATATGGTCTTCCATTCTTTTTTATTTTAATGTAAATTTATTTATTTTATATGTATTTGGGTTTAGAAACCTTCTTTACACATTTGCAGTCCTGGTACTGATTAGTTTGGAATTTTATACCACAATTAGTAGTTTTCTTTTGCTCTTTTTTATTTATTTTCAATTGTTTTACTAAGGTTGGTGTTACTAAGCATTGACACTTCTGTTTATATGTATTTATTTTGTATTTATTTATACGTAGGTAAGTTATTCATTGTATAAAATTGTTTATCTGTGAGGGATTGTACTTTATTTTTGTCAATACACAGTGGTCTACAGCTATTTGAATAATCCCTGATCCTTCAAATGGGATGGCAGATGGTTTTTAAGTTTGGTATGTTTCATAAGTGTGGTCTTTGTCATGCAATCTAATATATAAAGCTGAGTGTATGTATGTACGTATGTATGTATGTATGTACGCTAAACGAATCCACACCATCGCATTTACATTCACAAAATTTGGCACAAAGGTACATCTGGTGTCCGGGAAGATTTTAGATTGTGTCTCAGGTCTCTAGGACGTACCATTCCTGAGACATTCAGAATAGAAGACAATAGAAGCCTGGTCATATGACCCTTATCAGCCAGGTCCTTACTTTCCACACACACACACACACAGTTTTACTGCAGGTTTCCGTAACAACCCAGCCATTTTTCTTCACTGCTGTAAGTCAGCTTTAAAGGGGCAGAGCACTGTGGATGACACTGTTAAAGGGCGTATTCCTGTTACCATAAATATAACTTATGTTTTAAACTAATTCATCATCAATCATTACCTAATATAATGTCAATTTCACGTATTTACCGTTCAGTAGTAATAAAATATGTTTTCTTCCACTGCTACCCACTGTGTTATCTCATAAATTACCATGGCATCGACTTGTAGTTCAGGCCACCCTCAAAAGAAGGACTTAAAAAACCATGCCCCCAGGTCCCGCTGTTACACACCCAACCCAATAAGACCACAGAAGCAGCACAAACATGGCATACAAGTCCTGCATGGAGGCCCCCTCATTGGTGGTGAAATGTTGCTGTTCTGCAGAGCATCTCACCCCGTGTGTGCTGCAGCTGAAACTCCACTATCGCCTGCTGCTGCTCACACAGTCTCTCCAACATGTGCAAGGTGGAGTTCCGCCTTGTGAGTACGTCGCATATGAGATGGTGAGCGGGAAGGCCAAAATTACGCTCCAGAGCAGACAGGCGAGCAGCAGCAACGTCAAAAGCATGCACAGATGGCCCTCACTTTCTGCAGCAACTCTGAAATATCTGGGTAATTGTTGAGGAACCTCTCCACAACCAAGTTCAGCACATTTGGCAGGCAAGGGATGTACGTCAAACTGCTAGCCCCAGAGTTGCTTCAAGATTTCAACCATTCTCACACACCACCAGGCCTTGCTTGGGGGTCAGCAGCCCCAACCACTCATCGGTCTGTTCTTCCGCACTCCTTAGCGGTATGGGGTCTTTCCCCCAAACATATGAGTTTCAGAACAACCTGCTGTGGATTCCTCTTGCTGTGCTGAAGTTGGTGATGCAGATGTTGTGCTGACATGATGAGGTAGAGGAGAAACCGAAGGAGGAAGCGAGTAGGAGGATGAGGCAACAGATGGCACCGAGAAATGTCCAGCAATCCTTGGTGGTGGTTGGACAAATGTGCCAAATCGCTGTCCGCCACTACTTTTTCCCAGTGGGCAGTTAGAGAGATATAATGTCCCTGTCCATACTTACTGGTCCACATGTAGGTGGTTATGTGGACTTTGCCACTGATGGTGTTGCTCAGCGCACACCTGATTTTTTCCACTGGGAACCACTTACCGTGGGGCAGCTGTCGTCATTACATTTTTAAAACTGTCCATCTCCACCAGACAGAATGGCAGCACTTCAAAGGCCAGCAGTTTTGAAATGCTGGCATTCAGAGCCAGGGAGTGTGGGTGGATAGGGGGGTACAATTAAGGAAACAAATTGGTCCTTGCAGGGGTATACACTGTGGCAATGCCCCTGCCCCTACCGCAATGAAGCTAGAAAATATCTCAATAATGGCAGTAGTAATTCTAAAATTTAACTTTTAATAAGTACTAATAATATAGTGGAAAATCACCAAACAACATAAATTCTCCTGTACCAGGACAAGTAAGTTAAAAATCCAGATCAATTGAACCAAGGCTGGGTAAGAATATGGATGGGTCCTACCAGTAACCAAGTAAGTATGTTGGAAGTCACGTCTGGATGGATTCCCCGATGCTGGATTCTGGATCAATCGTAATGTCATCCGTTATGTACTTTGTATCCAGTAGTGGGTTCTTGTAGCAGGTTCAAAGTGAAGCGGGCGGGCCCTGAATCTGGCCCTGAACCGCCCTATAGGGGCTATTGTTTCCCTGATGACCTCCTAATACGGAGTCATCGCCCCGAAAGGGGCGGCCCCGTCCGGAACCTGTCCCTAAATACAGGCCCTGGACGACCCTGCTCCTAAAAGGCCTCTATCCGCCCTAAAGATCTAGTTGCAAGTGAGCTACCTAAAAGTGGTGCCCTACAAAATATATCGTAAGATTCGCGTGTCCCAAGGGGCGGATAGAGGCCTTTTAGGAGCAGGGTCGTCCAGGGCCTGTATTTAGGGACAGGTTCCGGACGGGGCCGCCCCTTTCGGGGCGATGACTCCGTATTAGGAGGTCATCAGGGAAACAATAGCCCCTATAGGGCGGTTCAGGGCCAGATTCAGGGCCCGCCCGCTTCACTTTGAACCTGCTACAAGAACCCACTACTGGATACAAAGTACATAACGGATGACATTACGATTGATCCAGAATCCAGCATCGGGGAATCCATCCAGACGTGACTTCCAACATACTTACTTGGTTACTGGTAGGACCCATCCATATTCTTACCCAGCCTTGGTTCAATTGATCTGGATTTTTAACTTACTTGTCCTGGTACAGGAGAATTTATGTTGTTTGGTGATTTTCCACTATATTATTAGTACTTATTAAAAGTTAAATTTTAGAATTACTACTGCCATTATTGAGATATTGGATAGGGGGGTACTTCTTCTTTCTCTCCAGTGTTTGTGGGATGGGCTGAACGCTTCCATGGGACAGTGTGGTCTGTTTGCGGTGGTGGCAGGTAACCCTGTCGCTCCAGAGTGGGAGGAAGAGGCCGAGACCGCAGCAGAAGAGGGAGCAGGAGGAGCAACTGATCTTTCATGCGTTCTTGAGGTGTCTACTCCACTGCATCTCATGTTTGCAGTTAGATGTCGGATCATGCAGGCGGTGCTCAGGTTGAGAACATTTATGCCTTGCTTCATGGTCTGACTGCACTGCCTGAAGAACTGCTACTTCAGATACTCCTCCTGCTCCCTCTCCTTTGTGCTTGCTTTGGTTTGCTATTTCTTTTGGCGCTTTGGGCAGTAGCAGGTGTACTGTCTGGGGGTGACTGTTCTGCTTTTGCACCCTGCTCCCTCTTTTGCTGTGCAACTGGCGCTGCATTATCCCCTCCTCTTCCTCCAAACTGCACGTGTCACTGGCATGACCTGGATGCCATGTTAGCCCCAGCAGTTTGACACCTGTGTTTCCATCATTAGAGATGTGCTGTGGTGGTTTTCCCCTCATCCCCAATTCTCAAATATAAGTGGTTTGGCATCAGTGCACTTAATCTCTGTCACTTCTGGGGTGGAAAGCCCATGAAAACCCTTCCAGTAGAGTTTATCAAAAAAGCATTACTGATGACTGGGGCTTCAGACTGCTTGGCTGATGTGCAAGGGGTTGAGGTTGGAAGACAGATGCCCGTGGACTGACGGTGCCCAACTCTGCTCTTTCAGCAGTGGACCATCCAATCTGCTACTGGCCTCTACTTGTTCTGGCCTCACCAATTCTTAGAGCTGTATTCATGCCTACAAATGTGTGCACCAGAGGAAAGTGTTTAATTTGGGCGCGTAGCTGGCACTGATCGACAATTATCCTCTCCCTGCAGGCAGGAGCTTCACCACCGCTACCAGCTACATCACAACCATGCCCATGAATGCTCTCCTCATTTTGTTACACTCACCCACAAAATTGCCTGACAGACGAATAATTGTGTATCCGTGTCAGCGATGCAGTAGAGATGTTTGGAAAAAAAAAATTGGTAGGACACATCGACCTAATTAACCGGCTGTATAAACTATTATATATTCCCCTTGACGGTGGCAAAGTACAATGTATTTTAAACCAAAACAATATAGGTAGATCACACCGACCCAATTAACCAGCTGAATAACTATTATATATTTTCTTTGGTGGCAAGTACAGTGTATTTTAAAGCAAAAAAATTTTGGTAGGACACACTGACCCTATTAATCGGCTGAATAACTATTATATATTCCCTCTGATGCTGGCAAGTACAGTGTATTTAAAAAAAAAAAAAAAAAAGTTGGACACACCAACCCAATTAGCCAGCAAAAAACTATTATCTATCAGTGGCAAGTAAAGTTTTTTTCACCAGAAAAATAGGTACGTCCCGCCCACACATTTAACAGACTGATTAACTATTATATATCCCTGTCACTGGTGCAAAGGGGTAGGATTGCACTGAAAAAAATGCCAACACATCACCCTCAGAATGGTTTTTCTGTCTCACTGGTGCAAAGGAGCTGTATTGCACCCCTCAATAGTGCCTACAGGTCACCCTCAGACTTATTAAAAAAATAAATAAATAAAGGCCTAACACTCTCTCTACCTGCAGCAGCGTCCTGTCTCTAAACTAGTCAGAGCAGAATGGTGACGCACCATTTGATCCAGCATTTTATACATGCATGGTCACATAGTGTGCCGGCCAATCACAGCCATGCCAGTGCTTAGGCATGACTGTGAAGGCTTCCAAGTGCCCACAGCTTAATCGCTTGTTGAGTGGCTGTGCTGCAAACCTTTCAACAAGCTTACCCGGACAACAAACTTTGACGTCAAAATCCGGGTTCAGTACAGGGACAAACAAATGTCTGGCACGGTCCAGAATGTGGAGGTCCGGGTTCGCCTCATCTCTACACAAGGACCAAACAAGTATGCATCACGGAACATTTTCACATGTTACCATGGACTGATTTTTTTCACAGACGTGAAACAGACACGGAAATATGAATAAGGCCTAAGGGTGGTACCACACGCAGCTTTTTTGTGAAAGCTTTTGATGCAGTTTCTTTTAGCCACAGCCAAGAGTATGTTAGAATGGGCGTTCAAACATTCATTTTCTGCTGCATAACCCACATGCAAAACTCCATTGATGGCGTCCCATAAATTCTTTGCCTCATGAACTTAGGTTAAGGGTAATTTCACGTATGCCTTTTTTTTTAAGTTTTTGTCATAGTTTTTCATGCAGCTTTTTGAGCCAGACCCAGAAGTGGATTCTAAAGGCACAGGAAACAAACAGGAAGGACTTTTAGATTTCCACTTTCTGGATCCATATCTGGCTTTAGCTGATAAAACTCAATCAAAAAGGTTGTTATTGTTTTTTTTTTTAAACCATGTGAAAAACTGCCCTAAAGAGTAGATTTTATTTATTGACTTCTTTTTAAAAAAAAAATTACAGACTATATCTCCATGTGAAGCTGTGAGTTGTCCAGCAAGTTCAATGTTCAATATCACTTACCTAGACTGTACAAATGAGAAGCATCCCAATTGCCAAATACCGTTACAACGAGTATATGATGCAAAGCGATGTTGCTTTACTTATATCTGTCCATGTAAGTTACACATGAATTTATATCCTAACTCTTCCAATTTTGTAAATACTTTATATACTAGTTCGGTGGTATACTTTACTTTTATAGTGTTTTGCACCAAATAAACGTTTTTACTTTCCAGCAAAGTGCAAACATCTGTTCTTTTTGGCACAAGTCCTAGTAACATAGTAACATAGTTTATAAGGCCGAAAAAAAGACATCTGTCCATCCAGTTTGGCTTGTTTTCCTACAAGTTTATCCAGAGGAAGGCAAAAAACCCCTGTGAGGTAGAAGCCAATTTTCCCCACTTTAGGGGAAAAAATTCCTTCCTGACTACAATCAGGCAATCAGAATAACTCCCTGGATCAACGACCCATCTCTAGTAACTATAACCTGTAATATTATTACCCTCCAGAAATACATCCAGGCCCCTCCTGATCTCTTATAGTGAACTTACCATCACCACCTCCTCAGGCAGAGAGTTCCATAGTCTCACTGCTCTTACCGTAAAGAATCCTCTTCTATGTTTGTGTACAAACCTTCTTCCTCCAGGCACAGAGGATGTCCCCTCTTCACAGTCACAGTCACAGTCTTGGAGATAAATAGATCATGGGAGAGATCTCTGTACTGACCCCTGATATATTTATACATTGTTATTAGATCTTCCCCTCAGTCGTCTTTTTTCTAAAGTGAATAACCCCTAATTTTGATAATCTTTCTGGGTACTGTAGTCCACCCATTCCAGTTATTACTTTAGTTGCCCTCCTCTGAACCCTCTATAGCTCTGCTATGTCTGCCTTGTTCACAGGAGTCCAGAACTGTACACAGTACTCCATGTGTGGTCTGACTAGTGATTTGTAAAGTGGCAGGACTATGTTCTCACCACGGGCATCTATGCCTCTTTTGATGCAACCCATTATCTTATTGGCCTTGGCAGCAGCTGTCTGACACTGGTTTCTACAGCTTAGTTTGCTGTTCACTAAAATTCCTAGGTCCTTTTCCATGTCAAAGTTACCCAATGTTTTACCATTTAGTATGTACTGGTGACTTGCATTATTCCTTCCCATATGCATAACTTTACATTTGTCAGTGTTAAACCTCATCTGCCACTTCTCTGCCCAAGCCTCCAGTCTATCCAGATCCATCTGTAGCAGTATGCTGTCCTCTTCTGTGTTGTTAAGTACCGTACTTTACACAGTTTAGTGTCATCTGCAAAAATGTATATTTTACTGTGCAAGCCTTCTACAAGATCATTAATAAATATATTGAAGAGAATGGGAGCCAATACTGACCCTGTGGTACCCCACTAGCGACAGTGACCCAATCTGAGCATGTACCATTAATAACCACCCTCTGTTTTCTATCACTGAGCCAGTCAATAATAAATTTGTTTAAACTCTTTTGTGCCAAAATTCTGCCAGCAACAGTAAACCTTCCCTATTGAAATGGTAGATTTACACATCACTTGGAAATTATGTTATACAAGTGAACCTAAAATTCTCACCTTAAGTGGAATCTATCAGCTCCAAAAACACCCCCCCTTCCCAAAGTATAGTAAGCTGTGTATAGTATAAGTGGTGCTGAGTCTGGTTATGTAATTTTTATTTTCATAATCACTTGCATTCGGACACTATGCTGCAATAACCCAGAGGTAAAATGCATTGAGAGGACTCTCGTGTTCATGCATATAATGAGGAGGACTCTCAATGCATTTTACTGCTAGTTAGTGGGAACACAGCATCAGAAGTGAATATGAAGATAAAAATTACAAAATCAGACATGGCACCGCTTACACTATACACTGCTTACTCTAGTTTGGAGAGGTGTTTCGGAGCTGACAGGTTCCTTTTAAAGGGTTTTTCCGAGAGTTTTATACTGATGACCTATCCTCTGGATAGGCCATAAGTATCTTATCGGTGGGGGTCCGACACCTGAGACCCCTACTGATCAACTGTTGGAGAAGGCATTGGCACTCACAGTAGCGCAACGACCTCTCAGAAAACCAAACACAGCACCCTCCATTGTATAGTGGCTGTGCTTGGTATCATAGCTTAGCCCCATCCACTTCAATGTAACTGGGTCTAGACCATGTGACCGATGAATGTGACATCACATGGCCTAGGGAAAGCTGGAGAAGGCCGAGGTGCTACAGCAAGCACCACAGCCTTCACAAGCAGCTGATCGGCAGGGGTCCTTTTCAGTAGTAAATGCTAAGTATTTTAAGTATTTTTTAGAGTAAAAACAGACGCAAACACTTTAGAGAATGTGCCCCTATATCTTTAATTGAATAGGTTGATAGATCTGTTAATGCATATACTGCTAAAAACATGCATTTATATAATGATATTATTTATTTTTCCCTGTAGACTGTGTGGGACAAGGTGGAAACAGATATCTGGTACATTTTATGTTTATACATTCATTTAGAATAGATTTAGAATGTATTCATAAATATAGACGGATATAGATGAAGTACAGAGAGAAAAGTGGGTACATATTTTTTTTACAAAATCAAAATTAATTGCCTTTACTTGTTGGGGCCTTTCTCCCCACTGTCCCCACAGGATAAGGGTGCATTCACACGACTGTAAGTGTTTTGCGGTCCGCAAATTGCGGAACCGCAAAACACGGATACCGGCCGTGTGCGTCCCGCAATTTGCGGACCGCACATGGCCAGCGCTATATAGAGAATGCCTATTCTTGTCTGCGGTTGTGAACAAGAATCCGGCGCCACGGAACGGAACAACGGATGCTGACAGCACATGGTGTGCTGTCCGCATCTTTTGCAGGCCCCATTGAAATGAATGTGTCCGCACCCGTTCCGCAAAATTGCGGAACGGATGCGATCCATTTCTACGGTCATGTGAATGCACCCTAAGAGTCACATGTTATTTGAATTTTGTTAAAAATTATGGCTTTGCATTTATGCTCCCAAATTAAAATGAACCTATCACCCAAATGTGACCACATGAACTGAAACTTTAAAGGAAGTCTTTTATCTGTTTTCACCTATATAACTAACAGCACTGCCCCACAGAAGATTGCAGACACATCCCAGACATCCCTGTGTGCACTGTGTGCCTTTATTCCATGTTCAGGAAAAGCACTTTTATTCTGCAGGAAAACAGCTCCCAAGTGCCCAGCTGAAAGTGAAAGTAAAAATAGCTTTCTCTCACGACTCAATTTCTAACAGCTATATCTTTTTGATAAAATGCTATGATTTTGGAATGCCAGCTTTCAAAAAAGGTTGGAACCATTTTTCTATCTGCTATCAATCCCAAGATATGAGCAGCTAAACAGCCCCCCCCCCCCCTCTTCAGTCTGGTTTGCTTTGAACACTTGCAGCAGCAGAGCCGGGCACTTGGGAACTGTTTTTCCTGCAGAATAAAAGTGCTTTTCCTGGACATGGAATACAGACACACAGTGCACATAATTATGTCTGGGATGTGTCTGCAATCTTCTGTGGGGCAGTGCTCTTAGTTATATTGGTGAAAAACAGGTGAAAGACTCCCTTTAATCTAATTCCTATCAGTGTTCTGCCTTTGGCTTCTATTAATTACCCATTGCATTCCAAACCACACTTGAAATCTTGCTCCTGCGCATTGGTTTTTTTAATGCCCTGCTTCTGCTTCACATAACAGCGCAAGAGCAATAAAATATTGAGTCCAGAGGGAAGCGAGGGTTTACCTACTGCGCAGGCACAAGATGAAAATCAGAACGCACACGTGCGGGATTTTGGCTTGAGCTTGAAGAAGTTGGACTCTTCAGTATTTTTTTTTTTTTTTTAATCTTTTAGCTGGGTGATAACTGGATTCAGGGTTGCCAGAACTGCACTTGCCTAGACATTGCTCAAACTACATGTCGGCCAGTCACTTGTCCTGAGGTCATACCACTAAGATGCAATGAACCAGGATATCAAGTCAAGAGGGTTGAAAATCCAGATAATACTTGCTGTATCATAAACCAGTGTGGTAAGTATATAAATCAAAATGGAATGCTAGTCTTCCTATAGTTAACAAGAGGTTGTACGGGATTTTAAAAATATGTCTGCTTTCTCCTAAAAAAGAAAACAAAGAAACCCACATGTCCACGGGTGATGGAAAGCAATGTTGCTGAGCTTCAATGCCAGATATATAACCAGGTCTCTTTAATCCTGTACAACTGTATTATCGTGAGATCGGAAAAATAGACTTAAAGGGGTTATCCCATTGACATATGTCCCCCATATGTCAATGGCCAATGGCAGGCGGAGATGGAGATGAGCCTCCCTAGCGTCACTCGTACATACACAATCTGCCCTAAATGGTGGTCCCCAACTTGGCAACAATCCCTGACCTTATG
The DNA here is from genome assembly GCA_900303285.1 of Rhinella marina. NCBI lineage: Eukaryota > Metazoa > Chordata > Amphibia > Anura > Bufonidae > Rhinella > Rhinella marina. The sequence continues at coordinate 26,387 of ONZH01008258.1, forward strand.
GGGCAAAAATTTTAATTTTCAAGGTACTGTAATACATTAATATTTTTTTCTTCCTAGTTTGCAATGTAAATTTATGCGGTCCACTACTAAGCTCATGCTCGAGCGGTTATAAGCCTATTTTCTCACTGACTGGCTGCTGTGTAAAAGTTTCTTGCGGTAAGTTACTACCATGTTAAATATGTGAAAACACCTTATACTACCTGCCTCTTAATATTCTAATTAAAAGTATCTGCTATCAATTACCTTGTTTTCTATGCATTTTAGGACATCAAAGTCAAATGGGTTATGCAGTGGTATATAATATTGCTGACCTATCGGTATCCTATAAGTATCGACGGGGTTCTGACACCTAACACTGTGCCTATCAGCTGTTTGGAGGTGTTGCAGCTCTCGTGTGAGCACTGTGTCCTTTTTAAAGGGGTTGTCCAAGAATGGGAGGATTACTTATCTGCTTCACTGTGCCAGCTTTCTTGTCCTGGCCTGCAATGGTCCGCTGGGCTCTAGCGATGTCAAGTCCGGTTTGACATCACCACAGCCAAACAGAGGTCAATTCTCAGCATATGTACGGGGTTAAGTCCGCATTATAGTTAATGGTGTTAGGCTCTCTCCTTGGAAACATCCGCAAGGACACCACCATGGCCTGCTGCAGCGATGTCAAACTCGCTGGAGCGGAGCATCGCAAGCCGTGAGAAAAAGCATCATGGAGCCAGCACCATGAAGCAGGTAGGAAATTTTCCCATTGCAGGTCCTGCTGAATGGGGGTTTCGACCCTCCCCCATTTCTGCACAATCCCTTTAAAGTTTATCTGAATGCCTGCTCCTGTATCATACATGCATCGTAATTACAGCTGCTTATCCTATTCACTGGAATGGGACGAAATGTTATGACTACAAAGACCACTTCATCCCTATAAACTGGCCAAAATTAGTAAGGCTAGTTTCACACTAGTATCTGAGCGTTCTGGCAGGCTGTTTCTGCAGGGTACACTCTGCCGGAACTCTGTGAATGTGGCATTGCTCGGCAGCTTTAGTCCGGCCAATTCTCAGCATATTTACGGGGTTAGGTCCCCATTATAGTTAAACGCAGTCGGCAAGCATTCCGGCAGCTTCCGGCAATGCCTGATCCAGTGGGCTCTGGCAGGTTATTCCATGCCGAAACAGACAGCTGGAGCTCTCTAATGCTAGTGTGAAACTAGCCTTAACTAGAGTGATATGGCTTTTCCTACTTGGTATCTTTTTGGAAGACCAAAATGGCCAGAGAACATTTCCTACAGATATTCCACTTGCCCAGTTGGGACAAAAAGTGATATCTGATGCTTCCACTGAGTTTATAAAAAAAAATATTTGATATTGTTGAAAGATCTTTTCTCATCTGTACAAATGATTTAAATGCTTTTATGCTGAATTTACATGCCCCGAAGAGCACCCAATTATCAAGAACGAACCGTTCCTTCCCGACAATTGGTTGCTAGTTCAGTGGAAGTGAAATGCTGCATTTATATGCAGCATTCACATCCACAGTATGAGGATGAGCGATAGCTACTGCATACCCATACCCAGAAAGCCCTAGCAGCAACAAAACAAAGGTGCATCCCATAGCTGGGCAAGACAATTAAAAATAAATACTTCTGTGCTGTGATGACATTCTCTTGTAAAACACATTTACTGTAGGAATTTTTGTGTATTTTTTATAACCTGTGAAAGTCGCTTCGAATATATAATATCTCTTTGTATTGCTAACTTTTATTTACCTGAATATTATCTAATTGTAGTTCCAGAGACTGAAATCTCAATAAACCACCTCTGTAGCCAGCCGTCCAAGTGCAGGTATGTGATTAAACAAAATTAATGGAAAGTAATTCTTTTAGATTAATTTATAAACCATTTTACAGGACCTTACCTCTACATCTTAAACTTTATTTGCAGTAGAGTCATTGTTATGGAAGCAGAGCTGGTGACTGCTATGGGTCCCGGGGTCAGGAGCCGGGCCCAGCACTTGCAATTCTTCCTCTGTTTGCAACTGAAATTTACAACGTTTTTCTGGCAACTTTACTTTAGAGGAGTTTGCTCAGTTTTTCATGTACTTTGTAGGAAGCAGGAGACAAATAGCTGTGTTAGAGAATGTACTATATTTCTACCAGTCTGGTGTTAAAGTTCTGTTGCGCTGATGTATGCCGAAAGAAAAGTATCAATTTGACATATGTCTTGGCATAGTTTTTTTTGATGATGTGTGTAACTGTTTCGCTCGCATATGTTGGGTTTATGTGTTTACTGGTATTATCTAACAAACGTTACAATCTAAGTCTAGTTTCATATTGCCAGAATAGTTTCTAGCAGGTTAGAGAAAAGCATGCTGGAGGTATATGGATTCAGCATTACCAGGTGTTGCCAGAATGCCCACTGGCCCTATTGACTCTAACGGGGTCCGGCGGAAATCTGGCCGCTACCCGGCAAATATGTTAGGATTTGGTCAGACAAATACCATTGCATGAATCAATCTGATTCCAAATGTATCTTTGTTTATTCCTTTAATCAGTGAATGATAGCTCATGCATAACAGACAACCACCTTTGCCAGAGAATTTCCTTATACTCTGAGTTTACCTTTCTTGGACAATCCAGGCAGGTTAGCAAGAGAAGTTGGTCCTTTTAATATAGAAAAATAATCCCACAGCAGTTGTCTGCAAAAACATAGCAATATGGGCTGGAATTCTCAATAAATCTCATCAGCAGACATCAGAAGGCCTGTCCAGGGCAGTGTAAATCATTGGTACTAACAACTCATACACTAGACAAGTATTAGTATATCAGATTAGCATGGTATGGCAAGGCTTAAACATTGTCCGCTGCTGATGCTGGCTGCTTGGTAACAAAGCTAGAGGTACCCATGGTGTCTAACTAAATAAAAATGAACTTTGCACTGTGTTTTGATTGGTTTTATGCATATTTATGGTAGGCCATTAAAAAAATTTACTCCTCATCAACATTCAGGGTAGATATATTCTGCTACTGCCAAGTGTTATATAACATAGTTAGAGCTGACACTATGCTGCAACAGCTGGGATTGAAGCCAGCTCAGAGCCTGGTCACGTGATCCATTAGGTGCAGGAATCAAAAAAGACTGAAACATCTAACCAGTTAGACAGGGGGAAAGAGCTGCAATGCATCTGTAAAAAGTCTTACTAACACACTATGTATCCCACCCCAATAAATGGCAAAAAAAAACTGAGAGACAATGCACAATTGCCTTAAAGTCATGTAGCTCAACCTCACACAGTTCCATCACTGAAAAAATGA
>ONZH01008259.1:0-83328 GCA_900303285.1 Rhinella marina
CTGTGCTCTCTAATACTATACTGCAGAAACTGTCCCCTGAAAAATACTACTACCACACAGATAGTGCCCCTTCAATAATTACTGGCACACAGTGCTCTAAAAAATAACTGCGCCCAGACACTAATAGTATAAAGATAATGTCCCCCAAAAATAATTGTGCAAAGCTGATACTATGCCAGGGTGCCCCCCCCCCCAAGTAACAGTGCTCCCCAAAATCCCACCAATAGAAAAAATAATTCTCTGCCAGAGCACACTTAGTAGTAATAATAATGTCCCCATACTAGTAATCATGTTCCCCAAAGCCCCCAGTAGTAGGAAACCTCACCATAATACCCCTGCTCAGTGCCCGCAGTTGAGCTAATGTCCCCATAATGTACACCAGTATAAAATACCCTTATATAGTGCCCCAGTAAATGGCCCCATAGTGCTCCTCTCCCCCATAGTGTCCCCCATAATATGCCAGTAAAAAATGCCCCTTCTTACTGCCCCATCACATGCCCCTATAGTGCTCCTCTCCCCCATAATGTGCCAGTAAAAATTGCCCCCTTAGTGCCAGATGCCATAGTGACCCCTATAATGTGCCAGTAAAAAGAAAATGCCCCTTTAGCGCCACCAGATGCCCCCAAATGATGCCCCTATAGTGCCCCCTATAATGTGCCAGTACAAAAATGCCCCTTTAGAGCCACCAGATGCCCCCAAATGATGCCCTTATAGTGCCCCCTATTGTGCCAGTAAAAAAATGCCCCTTTAGAGACACAAGATGCCCCCAAATGATGCCCCTATAGTGCCCCCTATTGTGCCAGTAAAAAAATGCCCCTTTAGAGCCACAAGATGCCCCCAAATGATGCCCCTATAGTGCCACTCTCCCCTATAGTGCCCCCTATTGTGCCAGTAAAAAAAATGCCCCTTTAGAGCCATCAGATGCCCCCAAATGATGCCCCTATAGTGCCACTCTCCCCTATAGTGCCCCCTATTGTGCCAGTAAAAAAAATGCCCCTTTAGAGCCATCAGATGCCCCCAAATGATGCCCCTATAGTGCCACTCTCCCCTATAGTGCCCCCTATTGTGCCAGTAAAAAGAAATAGCCCCTTTAGAGCCACCAGATGCCCCCAAATGATGCCCCTATAGTGCCACTCTCCCCTATAGTGCCCCCTATTGTGCCAGTAAAAAGAAATAGCCCCTTTAGAGCCACCAGATGCCTCCAAATGATACCCCTAGAGTGCCGCTCTCCCCTATAGTGCCCTCTATTGTGCCAGTAAAAAAAATGCCCCTGTAGAGCCACCAGATGCCCCCAAATGATGCCCCTATAGTGCCCCCTATCGTGCAAGTAAAAAGAAATAGCCCCTTTAGAGCCACCAGATGCCTCCAAATGATACCCCTAGAGTGCCGCTCTCCCCTATTGTGCCCTCTATTGTGCCAGTAAAAAAAATGCCCCTGTAGAGCCACCAGATGCCCCCAAATGATGCCTTTATAGTGCCACTCTCCCCTATAGTGCCCCCTATTGTGCCAGTAAAAAGAAATAGCCCCTTTAGAGCCACCAGATGCCCCCAAATAGTGCCCCTATAGTGCCCCCTATTGTGCCAGTAAAAAAAAAAAGCCCCTTTAGAGCCAGGTGCCCCCCATAGCATCTATTAAAAACAAACAAAAAAAATACTAATACTTACCTCCATCAGCAGACAGCAGCGATGTGATGCAGGCCTCTTCTGGACTGTGTCCCTGCTGTGTTCTGCACGGCTCAGGCGGCGCGATGATAATGACGCCGGCCTCTGATAGGTCGCAGGTATTAGTCCCTGCGGCCTATCAGAAGAACAGGGAAGGGAGACGCCTCTCCTTCCCCTGCCGCAGCACAGCCTGAGGATGGCGATACAGATGACTATTGAGATGAGCTCTTCCACAATGGAAGCGCTCATCTCATAATGCCCCCACACACCGCCTGCATTTAGATCAAGGGCCGCACCGCCTTTGGCGATCGGCGGTGCGGCCCTGAGGAATTAAAAAAAAAGAAAAAAATGTGATGGTTCTAGGGGGGGTCCAGACCCGCTGGACCCCCCCCCCCCTTGGGTGCGCCCATGGGCCCTTGTATATATACGAATTAGAGCCACATCCGCACTCACAGACATCCCACAGGTCCACCCCTTACTCCGGTATACCCCGGCCTTCTTTACGATGGTCTCTTCAATCGGCTGCTGGTAACACGATATCGGTCACTTATAGATTCCTTTTGCAGTGACCTTCACTTTCCTTCGGGTGGCCTGGGAATATCCTTGGTAAGGAAGCACCGTATCTCACATTTGGTTGATATCAACTCAGGGGCTGTTTCTTATAGCTTTTCCCAGACCCAGAACAAAAGGACACAGGATCTTGGCTTGCTTTTATTGTATATGATTCACCCCAAATGGCAGGTCTCCTTTGTCTTTGTACCAGGATGTCCCATTCATTGACGTTTTGACACCATCTGTTGATCTGCATAGTCTCAGGAATCAAGCACTACTCTGAAATATCGTCAACTCCGGCTTCCAACACCCCTTTCCCCTCACTGGTGATGTCAGAGGAGGCCAGGTAGTATCATCCCCTTCCCCACCGGTGATGTCAGAGGAGGCCAGGTAGTATCATCCTCTTCCCCACCGGTGATGTTAGAGGAGGCCAGGTAGTATCATCCCTTCCCCACCGGTGATGTCAGAGGGGGCCAGGTAGTATCATCCCTTCCCCACCGGTGATGTCAGAGGAGGCCAGGTAGTATCATCCCCTTCCCCACCGGTGATGTCAGAGGGGGCCAGGTAGTATCATCCTCTTCCCCACTGGTGATGTCACAGGAGGCCAGGTAGTATCATCCCCTTCCCCACCGGTGATGTCAGAGGAGGCCAGGTAGTATCATCCCCTTCCCCACCGGTGATGTCAGAGGAGGCCAGGTAGTATCATCCCCTTCCCCACCGGTGATGTCAGAGGAGGCCAGGTAGTATCATCCCCTTCCCCACCGGTGATGTCAGAGGGGGCCAGGTAGTATCATCCTCTTCCCCACTGGTGATATCAGAGGAGGCCACGGAGTATGGTAATGACCTTTTATGACAGTTTTTACAACCACTTGCTGGAAACCAAGTCTGCCTCAAAATCTTTGTATTGAAATATCTTTTCAGGTATTTACCCTAGTAATTTCATATTACCTCCATCCACTCCATCCGAATGTCCTGCACACGTGCGTACCAAACATGGCGGAGGTAATGGCAGGATAGGTGGAGATATCAGCCCACTGTGCCCCCATCAGACCTCAGATCAGCCCACTGTGCCCCCATCAGACCTCAGATCAGCCCACTGTGCCCAATCAGACCTCAGATCAGCCCTCTGATCAGCCCACTGTGCCCCTATATCAGACCTCTGATCAGCCCACTGTGCCCCCATATCAGCCCACTCTGCCCCATCAGACCTCAGATCAGCCCATCAGAATAAAATAAAAAAACTCTCTTACCTCTCCTGCGCTAGAACTCCGCTCCGGGTCTGGTGCTCCATTGTCTTCTCCTGCCGACGCTGCACTGTCACCTGAGGTCATAGTGCACACACTACGTACTGAGCTGTATGCGGTCAGGACAGTGCAGCACTGGCAGGACAAGACAGACGAGCACCGGACCCAGAGTGGAGCTGCAGCGCAGGAGGTGAGTATGTTTCCCGGTCCTGGCACCATAATGGAAGCGCTCACTAGTATTCACCTTATAAGATGCACAGCAATTTTTCCCTCAATGGGTCCTGAAAAAATGCGTACAGTACACCGTGTGCTGTCCACATCCGTGTGTCCGTTCCGACTGTCCGCATAAAGAAATCCTCCTGTCCTACTTCCATCCCGATTTTGCGGTCCGTAGCTCAATACAAGTCTATGGAACATCCAAAAATGCGGAAGACACGCGGAAAGGCATCCAGGATGTGCACAAATACGGACGTGTGAATGAAGTCTAAGACAGACAAATGGTAATCTTGTTAGAAGCCCCTGCAGAGCACCAGGATGTAGATAAGAACACAGACAGCTGAGACTGTAATTTTGGGATCCTTCCGTTGAACCTTGCCTGGAGGATCCAGAGCAGCCTTATTCTGCTCATGCTAACTGTGAAGATTTTAATCAATTCATTACATTGCAGGTCTCTCTTCCTTCCCCAGTCCAGGTGCAGGATAAGGTGCTGTTCAGTCTTTCTATTTAGCTGGACTGTGGATCCACCACCATTCCTGAGCTTTCAGGTTTTCTACTTGTTAGTAACCAGCAAAAGTGATCTCTTGTCTGAATACCTTTGTACTGCACCCTGCCTGTCTACTGATTCCCCTCCTTGCCACCAGCCCCAGCCTTCGAACTGTGACCTGCATTACACACATACATTGCCTGCCCTGACCTTGGAATTGTTACCTGGACTACGAACACTCGGCCTGCCCTGACTTTGGACTGTGATCAGACCATACTTTTTGCCTTGAGTCCTTGGTCAGCAGCCAACTACACAAGAACTACCCAATGAGGTAGTGGCCTGGCTGGTTCCCTGCGGTGAAGTCCTGGGTTTATCCCAAAGTCAAACTGCTTAGTTGACAAAGTAGGTCCACACCCACTGTCCATTAAAGTCCCATTTCTCAGGAGAAGCACTGACCTGAATAAACCTGCTGTCAGAGACAACCTGAGAGACTTCTTGGAGACTTTCCCCTAATTTTTTGATGAGCTCAGATGTACTACCTCTGCTGCCTCCTCTCTACTATGACTGTGTCAGGGCCGTCTCTCTGTAGGTTAACACACCATCCAGTTCCAAATGCTGGCCTCGCAACTAGGTTGAAATAACGAGGCTCTGGTGGCAGCTTCTTGGGAGGTGTTGGTAGACCACATCAAGAACGAATTGGCTGATTGTGATGTTCCAACCTCATTGGATGCTCTGGTATCCCTTCCCACCCATGCAGATCTGTGATTCTATGAGCGTGCTAAGGAAGTCGCACATGAAAGAAGATCTCCTCACCTAGAACTGACCTTCAAGAGACTTCTGTTTCCATTACCTTCAACCCCTGAACTAATTAAAAAAGAGGAGTGTGTCTTAGAATAATGCAGAAAAGCTATTGGGGCCTGGTGGCTTCTCCATCTTTAAGGAAGCAATTGCCATTTCCACCACTACTGGAGTGATTTTGGAATGTAATAACGATACTAGAGAATCTGGTAGGGGAAGTAGGCTACTGTCTGTAAATAGGTAGAGATCTGTTCAGAAGAAGGGGCCTGTGGTTGTGAACAGAGGTGGTATGGGAAGGTTTTAAACGCTGACGTTATTTTTTGTGGATTAGCAGTTATTGTGCCTTGACTAGTGCAAAGTTTATAAAATGACCCAAAAGATGGGGCCGATTGAGGTTTCCTAGCTAATGGAGGTGAATGGCTTATTGTACAGAGTATAATATTCCTGGCGGGACCTTCAAAGTTTTCATTCAACAGTATTAGTAGAGCTCTGTCTGCGTGTGAGAGAGGGGTGCTCGGTGGGCATTTAGTGACTATTCCTGACTATTTGTTCAAGTATCCATTTGTGCGTATGATGAGCTGCCATCTGTATTAAAGGGGTTATCACATGACTGATTTAATAAATGAAAATCAGACATCATATAGAACATGACAACCTCATTCTAACAAAGCTAGAACCAGCCCTGTACCTCACATGGACCCAGAGATCTCCACATTCATTGCTCTGCTGGATTTAGATCAAGCTGACAGCTCAAGGGGAGTGTCTTTTCTGCTGCAGCTCAGGGGGCGTGTCTCAGCTCTCCCTATCACAGCTCAGAGGGCGTGTCTCAGCTCTCCCTATCACAGCTCAGGGGGCGTGTCTCATCGCTCCCTATCACAGGAGGCGTGTCTCAGCTCTCTCTATCACAGCTCAGAAGGCGTGTCTCAGCTCTCCCTATCACAGCTCAGGAGGCGTGTCTCACCTCTCTCTATCACAGCTCAGGGGGCGTGTCTCAGCTCTCCCTATCACAGCTCATGAGGCGTGTCTCAGCTCTCTCTATCACAGCTCAGGGGGCGTGTCTCAGCTCTCTTTATCAAAGCTCAGGGGGTGTGTCTCAGCTCTCCCTATCACAGCTCAGGGGGCGTGTCTCAGCGCTCCCTATCACAGCTCAGGGGGCGTGTCTCAGCGCTCCCTATCACAGCTCAGAAGGCGTGTCTCAGCTCTCCCTATCACAGCTCATGAGGCGTGCCTCAGCTCTCTCTATCACAGCTCAGGGGGCGTGTCTCAGCTCTCCCTATCACAGCTCAGGAGGTGTGTCTCAGCTCTCTCTATCACAGCTCAGGAGGCAGCTAAAGGATGAAACTGAGCATGTGCGGCCTTCTCAGTGAGCAGGACAAAGAGATCAGAAAACAAACAAACAGCAGGTGGCGCTATACAGATACATTATATTGAATAACTCAGTGGCTATGCTAAATTTTTAATTACATTACATTTACAATTACAAAAGTATTCAGATCCAGGTGCTGGTTTGAAAACTGTAGGGCGAATCCTTTAATAGACTTCGAAGTAATGTTTTTTGGGAGATAAGGGAGGAGACTGAGGGGACACTGATAGTAAAGTATTCTTCTAAGTGTGTTTGTATAGAGGTTAATACTTCAGGCATCATTACCAGTAAGTTATTAAGAGACCAGGAAGGATTTGGGGGTTCAGACAGAAGAGATGAACAGGAAACATACAGGTTTACAGTTGCACCACGGTTTAGTGTAACTTAAAATACTTTTATTTAGCATAAAACACAGAAAAAATGGCTCCAACACTGTAAGATTTACAATATGTCATTAAAATATAATCTTCGTATACAGGATTTTTATGTGAACTTTTAAATCCAAATATACAATCTATAGTTTGGCCTTACTGTATTTAGCTGCATAACTGTGTTGCTTTTCTTCAATTATTTAAAGAATATTTTATTATTCTCCAGGCCCATGTTTAGGGTTATATTGAAAAATCTACTAAAATGTTCTGATTTTCCGGCAGGCTGTTCTGGTGGGTGAACAGCCTGACGGATCCGTGCTGCCACTAATACATGCGTGCTGCCGGAACTCTGCCCCAGCCCCATTCACTATAATGGGGGAGGGCCGGAGTTCCGGCTGCAGCCGGAACTCCGGCCCACTCCCATTATGGTGAATGGGGCTGGGGCAGAGTTCCGGCAGCACGGATCTGGCAGGCTGTTTGGAACATGCAAATCAATTGCCAATTCAACTTGACCATATCCTAATTCAGCATTTTTATTACCCAAATCTCAGCTGTAAAAATAGGTAAATGACAGCAAGTTGTGCAACTATTCTGAGGATTGATGTCTGCAGGGCACACGTTAACATGTAGCCATATTTATTTACCAGTCAGTGATTAATTGGGTTAAATTCTGTTTGCTCTTATAGCATTTTCCCATAGTCCAAAAAATAAGTTTCTTCAGATCTAATGAGTTTTACAATTTAAATGCCTTACAAAACATCAATGCTTCTTCCCTCGTGTGTGACTTCTCTGATGTTTAGCAAAACCTGATTTATCTGCAAAACATTTCCCGCATTCTGAACATGAATACGGCTTCTCTCCTGTGTGAATTCTCTCATGTGTAACTAGATTTGATTTATGTGCAAAACGTTTCCCACATTCTGAACATGAATATGCCTTCTCTCCTGTGTGATAAATCTCGTGGGAAAAAAGTTCTGATTTTTGTTTAAAACATTTACCACATTCTAAGCATTCATATGGCTTCTCTCCTGTGTGAATTCTCTCATGTTTAACAAAACTTGATTTATCTGTAAAACATTTCTCACATTCTGAACACGAATACGGCTTCTCCCCTGTGTGAATTCTCTCATGTTTAACAAGACTTGACTTATGGCCAAAGCATTTCCCACATTCTGAACATGAATATGGTTTCTCCCCTGTGTGAATTCTTTTATGTGTAACAAGACTTGCATTCTCTGCAAAACATTTACCGCATTCTATACATGAATATGGTTTCTCCCCTGTGTGAATCCTCTCATGGGAAACAAGTTCTGATTTTTGTTTAAAACATTTCCCACATTCTGAACATGAGTATGGCTTCTCTCCTGTGTGAGTTCTCCTATGGGTATTAAGACTTGATTTATCTGCAAAACATTTCCCACATTCTAAACATGAATGTGGTTTCTCTCCTGTGTGAATTCTCTCATGTACAACAAGAGTTGATTTATTTGTAAAGCATTTTCCACATTCTGAGCATGAATACGGCTTCTCTCCTGTGTGAAGTCTCTCATGTGTAATAAGATATGATTTATCTACAAAACATTTCCCACATTCTGAACATGAATATGGCTTCTCTCCTGTGTGACGTCTTTTATGGGTAGTAAGTTCTGATTTTTGTGCAAAACATTTCCCACATTCTGAACATGAATACAGATTTTCTCCTGTGTGAAGCCTCTGATGTAAAACAAGATGTGATTTATCTGTATAACATTTCCCACATTCTGAACATGAATATGGCTTCTCTCCTGTGTGAACTCTCTCATGTCTAGTAAGATGTGATTTCTGTAGAAAAGCTTTCCCACATTCTGAACAAGAATATGGCTTTTCTCCTGTATGACGTTTCTCATGGTAAACAAGTTGTGATCTTTGTTTAAAACGTTTCCCACATTCTGAACATGAATATGGCTTTTCTCCAGTGTGAATTCTCCTATGTTGAACAAGACGTGATTTATCTATAAAACATTTCCCACATTCTGTACATGGATATGGTTTCTCTCCCGTGTGACTTCTCTCATGTCTAATAAGATGTGATAGATTTCTAAAACATTTCTTACATTCTGAACATGAATACCGTTTATCTCCTGTGTGAACTTTCTTATGCTTAACAAGAGTTGATTCTTCTGTAAACCATTTCCCACATATTGAACATGGATATGGTTTCTCTCCTGTGTGATGTCTCTCATGTTTATCAAGATGTGATTTATTTGTATAACATTTCCCACATTCTGAACACGAATATGTCTCCTTTACTCTATGACTACTCTCATGTTTAGCAAGACTTGATTTATCAGTAAAATATTTCTCACATTCTGAACATGAATAGAGCTTCTCCGCTCTGTGAATTCTTCTGTGTGTAGTTCTGTGACTTGATCTCTTTGTAAACTCTTTACCACGCTGGAGTCCTTTCTGAGCTGCACTTCTGGTAACAATCTGTGACTGGTTAACAGAAGGTTCCTCATGATTCGGGGGATTATGTGATATATCTGTAATAGGAAGTCCTGAATGTACATTAACATTAACATGTTTGCCTCCTGAAGAGCCCTGCATGAGATCTTCATGTTCTACTTTAGAATGTGGTGGTAACATGAAGTTTCCTTTAAAATGTTTACTGGAATTCTCTGTAGAGATAAAAATTTGGATTTTATTTTTTTGTTAAATAATTGAGTAGACAAACTTATAACATTCCTATTAGATCAGAATTAGATCCAACAAAAACTAAAAGATTCCAATAGATCTTTTATTTTAATGCAATTCTGGCTTTGGTTAAAAAAAACGGCACATATGATTTCAGCCTCACGCAGCTTTCTATAAGACTTGTTTTATTTTGTTTTTTTCTGATCTGATGTCTGTTACTGACTGGGGGTCCGATCTGGAGTCTGATGAAGACTGGAAGTATGATGAAAATCTGGGGTCTGATTTGGCGATCTGGGCTGAAGTCTGAAAAAAATATTTTTTTTCTTATTTTCCTTCTCTAAAACCTAGTTGCGAGAGTTACTCAAGCCTTCCATTTTCTATCTTCCCTTCTTTATTCTACCCTGAATTCACCACTAAGTTCACCATTTCCCACATTCTGAACATAAATATGACTTCTCTCCTGTGTGAATTCTCTCATGTGTAACTAGATTTGATTTATGTGCAAAACGTTTCCCACATTCTGAACATGAATATGACTTCTCTCCTGTGTGAATTCTCTTATGTGTAACTAGATTTGATTTATGTGCAAAACGTTTCCCACATTCTGAACATGAATATGTCTTCTCTCCTGTGTGAATTCGCTCATGTGTAACTAGATTTGATTTATGTGCAAAATGTTTCCCACATTCTGAACATGAATATGGCTTCTCTCCTGTGTGAATTCTCTCATGTGTAAATAGATTTGATTTATGTGCAAAACGTTTCCCACATTCTGAACATGAATATGGCTTCTCTCCTGTGTGAATTCTCTCATGTGTAAATAGATTTGATTTATGTGCAAAACGTTTCCCACATTCTGAACATGAATATGGACTTTATGCATGGCTGGGAGATATATCTGGGAGAGGCCCTCACATTGGAGCAGTGGCACTGTGTTGTACGATGATCAGTAAGAGAAGTTGGCAGGTTATCTTAATGGAGACTTCTTTAAAAATACTTCACAGAGTCTATATGGTGCCCTCTAGATTACACCTCATTTATTCAATGTTCTCGTCTTTATGTTTAAGAGGTTGCCAAAAAAACGGCAACACTCTTTATGTTTGGTGGACTTGTCCCATAGTGAGACGGTTTTGGACCAACATCAAAAGAGGACTATTAGGACTACAATTGTTCTTCATGACAGTGGTAAATTCGAGTCAATATATTTCACCTTGATTTATAAAAAAAAAAAAAAAAAATTACCAAAAATTTGATAATTTTTTTTTTCCAGGACGAGGTGATGGTTTGATTGGTACTATTTTTGGGTACACATCACTTTATGATCACTTGGTATTGCACTTTTTGTGAGGCTTTTTTGGGCCCAATTTGTATATTTTACAGTATTTATCTGACATGGTAGATTATGTGATATTTTTATTGAGCCGTCATTATGGACACGCCGATACCTAATATGTGCGTTTTGTTTTGTTTTTTACTAACCTTAGGGGAAAACAGTGTTTTTTTTTAACTTGAAACTTTTTTTTAATCATTAAAAATTATTTGTTTATTTTTTATTATTTCTGTCCCTCCCACTCTGGGGGTCTGATCCCCTCTGCAGTGCATTACAATACATCTGTACTGTAATGCTTTGCCTTTTAGTGGATTACACTGAGTAATCCACTAACAGTTTCCTAGGAGATGAGCCTGGGGCTAGATCTCCTTGGCTTCTGTAGAAGGCAGGTCCTGTTGACTCTGCAAGGCATCGGGCTGCCTTCTCACCCACATAGAAGGGGATAATCCACCGGCATCGGCTTTTACAGCTGTGCCGGCGGATACAGCAGGGGTCTGGCTAGCAGTGACTGCTGGATCCCTCCACTGATCGGACACCTACGGCTCTGGTGCCTGCCCGATTAGCATGATGTACTAGTATGTCATATTGCCGGAAATCACTTCCTGCTATCACGTACTATTATGTCATATGTCGGGACGGGGTTAAACAGCTTAACAGCTAATCCTTACATCTCACCACCTGACAATGGCCTCCAGGTCTCCGATCTTAGCGCCATGTCACTGGACTGACCCCAGCATGGAGTCACAGCTCAGTGATAATACCTTCTGAGACCGAGCAGAACCCGAGCTTCTCCACACTCATGTAGACAGGACCTGGCCACTCCTTATAGAAGCCCCTGGACTGCCCCCTGCAGGTCACTGCTGAATAGCTGGGGGCTGTTACCATAGTAACACATGGCACCGGGATTCTGTGCACCACATATTACTATAAGACTGTAGCACTGACACCTCTGTCTTCTCCAAGTACTGCAGATACCGTGTATTATAGAGCAGCCATCTATTGTGGGGGTGGTGAAGGGCAGAGATCGTCAGTGTAAGGCCTTGTTCACACCATGTCTGTACATGTCACTGCACACACGTGTATACACTGCACATGATGGCTCTTACCTTGCGATATAAGAAGCTGGTGCTCCTCCATTACATATCACTGCACACACGTGTATACACTGCACATGACGACTCTTACCTTGTGATATAAGAGGCTGGTGCTCCTCCATTACATGTCACTGCACACACGTGTATACACTGCACATGACGGCTCTTACCTTGTGATATAAGAGGCTGGTGCTCCTCCATTACATGTCACTGCACACACGTGTATACACTGCACATGACGGCTCTTACCTTGTGATATAAGAGGCTGGTGCTCCTCCATTACATATCACTGCACACACGTGTATACACTGCACATGACGGCTCTTACCTTGTGATATAAGAGGATGGTGCTCCTCCATTACATATCACTGCACACACGTGTATACACTGCACATGACAGCTCTTACCTTGTGATATAAAGAGGCTGGTGCTCCTCTATTACATGTCACTGCACACACGTGTATACACTGTACATGACGGCTCTTACCTTGTGATATAAGAGGCTGGGGCTCCTCCATTACATGTCACTGCACACACGTGTATACACTGCACATGACGGCTCTTACCTTGTGATATAAGAGACTGGTGCTCCTCCATTACATGTCACTGCACACACGTGTATACACTGCACATGACGGCTCTTACCTTGTGATATAAGAGGCTGGTGCTCCTCCATTACATATCACTGCACACACGTGTATACACTGCACATGACGGCTCTTACCTTGTGATATAAGAGGCTGGTGCTCCTCCATTACATGTCACTGCACACACGTGTATACACTGCACATGACGGCTCTTACCTTGTGATATAAGAGTCTGGTCCTCCTCCATTACATGTCACTGCACACACGTGTATACACTGCACATGATGGCTCTTACCTTGTGATATAAGAGGCTGGGGCTCCTCCATTACATATCACTGCACACACGTGTATACACTGCACATGATGGCTCTTACCTTGTGATATAAGAGGCTGGGGCTCCTCCATCATGGCCTCCTTGTACAGATCCTTGTGTCCTTCTATATACTCCCACTCCTCCATGGAGAAATAGACAGTGACATCCTGACACCTTATAGGAACCTGACAACACAATGACACCGTCATCACCCAGACCCCTCCAGTGCTGTTACTGGAGAATTTCCCAGCATTCCCAGCAGTGTCACCTCTCCAGTCAGCAGCTCCATCATCTTGTGGGTGAGTTCTAGGATCTTCTGCTCATGTATCAGGGGGTGAGGCTCTGTGATGGGGTGAGGGGTCCTGCTCCGCCCTCCTGACTCCTGGAGATGGATGATGGGAGTCATACAGTCCCCCGATGTCTTCTTCACTATTGTGTACTCCTGTGGATGGAGAGAGACACTTAGGGAATAAACCCTTCAGGGGCCATGTGCTCTCCTCCGGCCCTTTCCTCCTGGGTACAACGTGCCTACTTACCTTTTCATGGCTCCTACAACATGACTATTGGTCACATGACACATCACTCACCATACTGGGGGCTGATCTTCAGGTTCTCCATCACTTGGAAGGTCTGGAGGCCGTTCTACAGGACCCTGGACTCTTCCTATCACTTCCTATGATGGATTCTCCTTCCCGATGTCTGACTTGTTACAGAATACAATAAAGAGGAGAGAAATCTAGAAAAGTTTACCTCTCCGCTCAGCAGGGAGATGATCTCCAAGGTGAGGTCTAATATTCTTCTGCTGATCTCCTTCCTGTTCATCCTTGGTGGCTCATTCAGGAGAAGGCTCGTATTGCTGGTTTTCTTCATCCCTCCTCCAATAAAGGAATAAAGGTTAATCAGTGAGTCCCATGTCCCGATGATGAGACAGAGAAAAAGTACAACTCATCCCGCAAAACTCAGATCCTCATAAAGCTGCACTGACAGGACTGTCACAAGAGAAGCACGACTCCCAGGTAAGGCCTCAGTGCAGGGTTCCTCTACAACGGGGATGTCAGAGGGCCAGGTTAGCCCATCTGGACTGGCGACTTGGTTGGAAGCCAAGGGGAAGCAGGGGCTACCAGCGGTAGCAACGGACATAGCTGCTGTCACGCACAGTGGGAGCGCTGGGGGCCCCTCAGAATCTGATGGCTTCCACCCTTCCGACCAAGTGGATGCCAAGTCAGACGGAGGCCAGATCCCGGGGGACTGGTGGAGCATGTGGCAGTCTCTTCTATTCTGGCCACATCCAGTCAGGGATTTCAGGTGGCATTAGGGGCTAACGCCAGCCTGAAAGCTCTCGAGGAGCAGATGGCACAGCCTCTCTCGGACTCAGATCTCGAGAGTGTGGTCTGGGACCAAGGTCAGCTGTACTGGGTCACATTCCAGCAGGGCTCGTCGGAGGCGTGGCTTAGGGACTGGCAGGTAGTAGAACTGACAGGGGACGTGGCAGACTTGTCGGGTGGTCTGGGACCAAGGACGGCTGCCCCGGGTCGCAGTCCACTAGGGCTCACCAGAGGTGTGGCCTAGGGACCAACAAATAGTGGTACCCTTCTGTTCAGGGCACATGAAATTCTGATGGCCGGACACCTAGGGGCTGCTAAGAAAGAGCCCTGGGTGGGAGACGTGGTCACCCATGGGGTGTCGGTCATCCAGAGTGCCATGCGCTTCCAGGACAAGATGCAGGCCTTGTTGCGGTTGGTGCACGTCAATATGGCGCAGGCCCAGGCCGACCAGAAGTGGGGGTACAACCAGGAGGCTTAGGAGAGGACCCACTCGGTGGGTGGGAAAGCGTAGGTACTGGTCCCCGTACCTCAGGACAAGCTTCAGGCAGCCTGGGAAGGCCCGTACCTTGTGCACCAGTGGCTCAATGCCAGGATGTACCTGGTCCCCCTGGACCATGCCTGGGGAAGGCGGAAGGCCTTCCCCGTGAACCTGATGAAGGTTCATCATCAGCGGGAGGCAGGTACCCCCCAAAATGCCACCCCTTCCAGGAATTGTTTACCAAAAAGTCTGGAAGGACAGAGTCCACCAAGATACTGTTGGGCATGGAGTATGCCCCTGCCACTTTTAAGGGGACGGTCAAAAAAGCTTTGCAAGGGGCTCGAAGGGTATTCAGCTGCGTAGCTGGAGGTCATTACCATCTTTGGTCCCACATGGGAGGATCCCCGAGAGCATCTGGCGCAGGTGCTTGGGCAGATTAGCCAACCAGGCTTGACCATTACACCAGGAAAGTGCCAGCTGGGCATAAACGAAGGGCACCGGGTAAGCTTTGGTACTGGAGCCTGGGAAAGAGGATGCCATAGCATCCTGGTTCACCCTCCGGGAAAGGAGCCGGGTGATATCCTTCCTGGGCACCGCTGGGTGCTATAAAAGGTTCGCGCCCCACTATAGTAGCCTGGCGAGGCCCCTGACGGACCGCACCCAGAAGTAGCTGCCCTCAGCAATCGATTGGACAAACGACTGTGAGACGGCCTTCCAGGTGCTGAAGTTCGCCCTCTTGAGCCTCCCAGTACTGCAGGCAGCCGACTTCACGCGGCCATTTATAGTACAGACCGACGACAGTGATTTTGGCCTCAGTGCCATGCTCGGTCAAGTCAACCCTATGGGTCAGGAACGAATGGGAGGTTGTTATGCTGGAGCCTCGCGGCCAGCCGTACCACTTAGCTATTCGCCACAGGAAGGGTCATGACCACAGGATTGCCGAAGGGTTGTCTTGGCAATGAGGGGGTGAGGATGGGAGCATGGGGAAACACAGGAATGTGCTACCCCTAGCGCCCTCTAGAGGTAGGTGTGAGGAATGTGGAATTTTGATCTGGAGCTAGCCATTTGCTGTCAGCTAGCAGATGGAGTAAACACAGCAGGAGTCCTGTCTTCAAAGCAATCCACATGTGTAAATCTCACACCTCAATAAGATAGTACGAAGGCCCAGTCATTCTACAGGAAAAGACCCTCAGCAGGGGGTGTCAGTTTCTGCCCGGATCACTCAAAAATTCCAGACATCGTGGAACCAGGAGTTAATTACCTTGTGATATAAGAGGCTGGTGCTCCTCCATTACATGTCACTGCACACACGTGTATACACTGCACATGACGGCTCTTACCTTGTGATATAAGAGGCTGGTGCTCCTCCATTACATATCACTGCACACACGTGTATACACTGCACATGACGGCTCTTACCTTGTGATATAAGAGGCTGGGGCTCCTCCATTACATGTCACTGCACACACGTGTATACACTGCACATGACGGCTCTTACCTTGTGATATAAGAGGCTGGGGCTCCTGCATTACATGTCACTGCACACACGTGTATACACTGCACATGACAGCTCTTACCTTGTGATATAAGAGGCTGGGGCTCCTGCATTACATGTCACTGCACACACGTGTATATACTGCACATGACGGCTCTTACCTTGTGATATAAGAGGCTGGTGCTCCTCCATTACATATCACTGCACACACGTGTATACACTGCACATGACGGCTCTTACCTTGTGATATAAGAGGCTGGGGCTCCTCCATTACATGTCACTGCACACACGTGTATACACTGCACATGACTGCTCTTACCCTGTGATATAAGAGGCTGGGGCTCCTCCATTACATGTCACTGCACACACGTGTATACACTGCACATGACGGCTCTTACCCTGTGATATAAGAGGCTGGGGCTCCTCCATTACATGTCACTGCACACACGTGTATACACTGCACATGACAGCTCTTACCTTGTGATATAAGAGGCTGGTGCTCCTCCATTACATGTCACTGCACACACATGTATACACTGCACATGACGGCTCTTACCTTGTGATATAAGAGGCTGGGGCTCCTCCATTACATGTCACTGCACACATGTGTATACACTGTACATGACGGCTCTTACCTTGTGATATAAGAGGCTGGGGCTTCTCCATTACATGTCACTGCACACACGTGTATACACTGCACATGACGGCTCTTACCTTGTGATATAAGAGGCTGGGGCTTCTCCATTACATGTCACTGCACACACGTGTATACACTGCACATGACGGCTCTTACCTTGTGATATAAGAGGCTGGGGCTTCTCCATTACATGTCACTGCACACACGTGTATACACTGCACATGACGGCTCTTACCTTGTGATATAAGAGGCTGGTGCTCCTCCATTACATGTCACTGCACACACGTGTATACACTGCACATGACGGCTCTTACCTTGTGATATAAGAGGCTGGTGCTCCTCCATTACATATCACTGCACACACGTGTATACACTGCACATGACGGCTCTTACCTTGTGATATAAGAGGCTGGGGCTCCTCCATTACATGTCACTGCACACACGTGTATACACTGCACATGACGGCTCTTACCCTGTGATATAAGAGGCTGGGGCTCCTCCATTACATGTCACTGCACACACGTGTATACACTGCACATGACGGCTCTTACCCTGTGATATAAGAGGCTGGTGCTCCTCCATTACATGTCACTGCACACACGTGTATACACTGCACATGACGGCTCTTACCTTGTGATATAAGAGGCTGGTGCTCCTCCATTACATGTCACTGCACACACGTGTATACACTGCACATGACGGCTCTTACCTTGTGATATAAGAGGCTGGGGCTCCTCCATCATGGCCTCCTTGTACAGATCCTTGTGTCCTTCTATATACTCCCACTCCTCCATGGAGAAATAGACAGTGACATCCTGACACCTTATAGGAACCTGACAACACAATGACACCGTCATCACCCAGACCCCTCCAGTGCTGTTACTGGAGAATTTCCCAGCATTCCCAGCAGTGTCACCTCTCCAGTCAGCAGCTCCATCATCTTGTGGGTGAGTTCTAGGATCTTCTGCTCATGTATCAGGGGGTGAGGCTCTGTGATGGGGTGAGGGGTCCTGCTCCGCCCTCCTGACTCCTGGAGATGGATGATGGGAGTCACACAGTCCCCCGATGTCTTCTTCACTATTGTGTACTCCTGTGGATGGAGAGAGAGAGACACTTAGGGAATAAACCCTTCAGGGGCCATGTGCTCTCCTCCGGCCCTTTCCTCCTGGGTACAACGTGCCTACTTACCTTCTCATGGCTCCTACAACATGACTATTGGTCACTGGTCACATGACACATCACTCACCATATTGGGGGCTGATCTTCAGGTTCTCCATCACTTGGAAGGTCTGGAGGCCGTTCTACAGGACCCTGGACTCTTCCTATCACTTCCTATGATGGATTCTCCTTCCCGATGTCTGACTTGTTACAGAATACAATAAAGAGGAGAGAAATCTAGAAAAGTTTACCTCTCCGCTCAGCAGGGAGATGATCTCCAAGGTGAGGTCTAATATTCTTCTGCTGATCTCCTTCCTGTCCATCCTTGGTGGCTCATTCAGGAGAAGGCTCGTATTGCTGGTTTTCTTCATCCCTCCTCCAATAAAAGTAATAAAGGTTAATCAGTGAGTCCCATGTCTCCGATAATGAGGCCGAGAGAAAGTACAACTCATCCCGCAAAACTCAGACCCTCATAAAGCTGCACTGACGGGAAAAACCCTGAGCTCTACGGTATTAAAACCAAATAGATCCCAGCTCAGTAACAGGAAGCAATTAGATATCTCGACTAGAGTTGTCACGATACCAAAATTTTGATTCGATTTCGATACCATTCGATACCACGCCGAAAAAATAAAACACAAAAAATCTGTGTGCCCCCATCAGACCTCAGATCAGCCCACTGTGCCCCCATCAAAATAAAAAATAAAAAAATCTCTTACCTGTCCTGCGCCGCGGCTCCGCTCCACGTCCGGCGCCCCTCTTCTTCTCTTCCCGGCGCTGCACTGTCACCTGACTGCGTGCAGCGTCAGGTCAGAGTGCGCGCACTACGTCCTGATGCTCTACGCGGTCAGGACAGTGCAGCGCGGGCCCGGAGAAGAAGAGGAGTGCTGGACCCGGAGCGGAGCCGCGGCACAGGACAGGTAAGAGAATTTTTTTATTTTAGTATCGCAAAATAGGAAATTCCGGTACCGAATCGATACTGGCATAAAAGTATCGATTCAGTATCGAATTATCGATACCCGAGGCAACCCTAATCTCCACCCATCCTGCCATTACCTCCGCCATATTTAGTTCACACGTGTGCGGGACATTTGGACTGAGTGGATGGAGGTAATATGAAATTGCTAGAGTCAATATCCAAAAAGATATTTCAATACAAAGATTTTGAGGCAGACTTAGTTTCCAACAAGTTGTCGTAAAAACTGTCATAAAAGGTCATTCCCATACTCCCTGGTCTCCTCTGACATCACCGGTGGGGGGGGTAATGGTGGGATTTTCAGACCCTTTTTAACACAGGCATAGAGAGAAGCAAACTGACATTTCTTTGGGGATCAATGAAAAATTTAATTTCTTCCAATAAAATGTTGTTTTTATTTTCACAAGGGGTAGCAGGAGAAAAAACACCCCATAATTTGTTACCCATTTTCTCCGGAATACGGCAACACCCCATATATGGTGGTAAACTGCTGTGGGGGCACATGGCAGGACTCAGAAAGGAAGGAGCGCCATATGGTACCATTTTGGGATATATATGCCTTTTTGATCACTAGATATTATGCATTTTGTAAGGCGAGGTGACAAAAAATGACTGTTCTGGAACAGTTTTTATTTATTTACTTTTACAGCGTTCACCTGGCAGAGTATATCATGTGATATTTTTATAGAGCAGGTCGTTACGGACGCGGCAATAACCAATGTGTCTATTATTTCTATTTTTGTAAGTTTTACCCAGTAAAAGACATTTTTGAATAGCATAAAATCGTGTTTTTGTGTTGCCTTGTTCTGAGAGCCATATTATTTTTATTTTTTGAGCGATTGTCTTAGGTAGGGACTTATTTTTTGCGGGATGAGATGACAGTTTGAATGGTACCAGTTTGGGCTACATACAATTTTTTGATCGCCTGGTATTAGTTTATTTATTTTTATTACGACGTTTACCTAATGAGTAGATCATGTGATATTTTTATAGAACCAGTTGATACGGACGCGGCAATACCTAATATGTCTACTTTTCTTTTTTTCCCTATTTTTTTACAATTTTATTTAAGTTAATTTTTGGAAAAGTACTCTTTTTTTTTACTTGAAACTTTTA
Organism: Rhinella marina; assembly: GCA_900303285.1. Lineage (NCBI taxonomy): Eukaryota > Metazoa > Chordata > Amphibia > Anura > Bufonidae > Rhinella > Rhinella marina. Next base: position 19,875 of record ONZH01008259.1, read on the forward strand.
ATTTTTTTGTGTAAAACTTTTATTTTTTACTTTATTTTTTGTCCCATTCTGGGACTTCAACTTTTGGCGGTCTGCTCCCCTCTACTATGCATTAAAATACATCTGTAAGTGTATTACACTGTGTAATACAGGTGAAGGCATTGGGCTGCCTTCTCAGCCATCGGGCCCCATCCCTGCAGAGCGGGGACCTGATGGACGCGCTGACCCGACAAGGACATCACACGTGCCGCGGTCAATGCCGATTGCTGCATTGCAAGGATCATCGATGCCGGCGCATACAGCAGGTGCCCGGCTAACTGGAACAGGCGGACTCCTGCAGCTGATTGCGGGGGGTCTTCTCCCAGCCGTGCTCCAGGCTGCCCTCAGCGAGGATCGGGGAGCAGGAAGCCGTGTGCGCAGCTCTTGTACTCAGACTATGGAGGGCCTACGTGTAGCTGCACAGGAACATAGGGGGAGATTTAGCAAACTGGTGTAATGTAGAACTGGCTCAGTTGCCCATAGCAACCAATCAGATTCCACCTTTCATTTTTCACAGCTCCTTTGGAAGATGGAATCTGATTGGTTGCTATGAGCAACTGAGCCAGTTCTACATTACACCAGTTTGCTAAATCTCCTCCATAGTGTATTTCTAATAGACTCCAATGCTAATTGCTTGCTATAGTTCCCTAGGGTAACTATTAAAACATGGAAAAAAGTTTTATAAAAATATTAAAAAGATAAAAAAAACTATAAAAATTCCCTGAAATTAAAATAAAAATATATTAAAAAATTAACATAATGGGCATCGCTTATTAAAATGTAAAACTATCGGCAAAACAGAGGAAAGGTCAAAATGGCCGATTTTCCATTTTTTGTTTCTTCACCTCCCCCCAAAAAATGAAATAAAAAGTCTTACACACCCCAGAATGGGATCGATGAAAAATAGAGATCGTCCCGTCAAAAATGAGCCCCACACAGCTCAATAGACATTAAAATAAAAAAGTTATGGGGCTCAGAACAAGGAAATACAAAGGAAAAAGTATTTTCATTTTTTAAATTTTTTTCAGTATTAAAAATTAAGAAAAAATATACCTTGTATGGTATCATTGTAATCGTAGTGACCCGGAGAATAAAAGTAACGGTGTAAAAAATAAACAACATAAAATTGGTGGAGTGTGTTTCTTTTTTTTCATAATTTTATTCTATTTGGAATTTTTCCCCCACCTCCCACCACATTGTGTGCAACCGTAAATGGAGTCATCAGAAAGTGCACACAGAAAACAAGTCCTCATACGGCCATGTGACTGGAAAAATAAAAAAGTTATGGCACATGTCTGAGCTCTCCACCACACTGTCTCCTCACAGCTCATCTTACCTGCAGGCTGGAGGAATGGCTGATACCAGAGAGAACAAGAGCCCTGACTACCGACCAGGACCTGCCCAGTATCTGCTGCAGAACTTCATGCAGGAAAGGACCTTCTGATGTCACTGGGTCACATGGCTGTGAGTCGCTCCTCTACCTCAGGCTGTTGTGGTAGCAGGAAGCTCGGGTTACAGACGGCTGTAGAGTAGAGCTGTCAGTAAAACATGGGGGGGGTAGTCTGTCAGTGCTGGGGAGGTGCTGAGGACTGAATGCAGGAGGGGGAGGGGCAGGGTCGCCGACTGTCCAAACATTTCTGGACAGTCCTTAAAAATAGGTGTTTGTGTCGAATAGACGTGTTCGTGATTGATTTGAGGCTGGTGGTACTTGTCTAGATTATTTTGGTGGTAATTATCATCATCAGTATCCCGCTCACAGTAACGGCTGGTGATCAGTTATTATCAGTACACGGATTACTTATAATTGTTATCATTCATTATGGGTTTCCGAATTGTCCGTAAAAAATGTTGGATGTCCGTGATTTGGGGATAAGTTGTCCAGAAAAAAAGAAAAATTCTGGTTGTCAAACCTGGGGAGGGGGCATGTAATATTGTATATGGGGAGGCATGTAATATTGTATGCAGGGGAGGGGGCATGTATTATTATATAGAGGGGGAGGGGACATGTAATATTGTATACAGAGGGGAGGGGCATGTGATATTGTATGCAGGGGGAGGGGGCATGTATTATTATATAGAGGGGGGAGGGGCATGTAATATTGTATGCAGGGGGAGGGGGCATGTATTATTATATAGAGGGGGAGGGGTCTTGTAATATTGTAAACAGAGGGGGGAGGGGCATGTGATATTGTATGCAGGGGGAGGGGGCATGTAATATTGTATGCAGGGGGAGGGGGCATGTAATATTGTATACAGATGGGGGAGGGGCATGTGATATTGTATACAGAGGGGGAGGGGGCATGTAATATTGTAGGCAGGGGGGAGGGGGCATGTATTATTATATACAGAGGGGGGGAGGGAGCATGTAATAGTGTATACAGAGGGGGAGAGGGGGCATGTAATATTGTATACAGAGGGGGCGAGGGGGCCTGTAATATTGTATGCAGGGGGGAGGGGGCATGTAATATTGTATGCAGACGGGCGAGGGGCATGTAATATTGTATACAGAGGGGGGAGGGGCATGTAATATTGTATACAGAGGGGGAGGGGCATGTAATATTATATACAGGGGGAGGGGCATGTAATGTATGCAGAGGGAGGAGGAGCATGTAATATTGTATGCAGAGGGAGGAGGGGCATGTAATATTGTAGGCAGGGGGGAGGGGGCATGTATTATTATATACAGAAGGGGGAGGGGCATGTAATATTGTATGCAGAGGGGGAGGGGCATGTAATATTATATACAGGGGGAGGGGCATGTAATATTGTATGCAGAGGGAGGAGGAGCATGTAATATTGTATGCAGAGGGAGGAGGGGCATGTAATATTGTAGGCAGGGGGAGGGGGCATGTATTATTATATACAGAGGGGGGAGGGGCATGTAATATAGTAGGCAGGGGGGAGGGGGCATGTAATAGTGTATACAGAGGGGGGAAGGGGGCCTGTAATATTGTATGCAGATGGGGGAGGGGGCATGTAATATTGTAGGCACAGGAGGAGGGGGCATGTAATATTGTATACAGAGGGGGAGGGGACATGTAAAATTGTATACAGAGGGGGAGGGGCATGTAATATTGTATACAGAGGGGGAGGGAGCATGTAATATTTTATACAGAGGGGGAGGGGGCATGTAATATTTTATACAGAGGGGGAAGGGGGCATGTAATATTGTATACAGAGGGGGAGGGGCATGTAATATTATATACAGGGGGTGGGGCATGCAATATTGTATGCAGGGGGAGGAGCATGGAATATTGTATGCAGGGGAAGGGGCATATAATATTTTATACAGAGAGAGGAGGGGGCATGTAATATTGTATACAGAGAGAGAAGGGGGCATGTGATATTGTATGCAGGGGGGAGGAGACCACATTGCATGTAACATACCGGCTGCTGTCTGTACGGGGAGACCACATTGTATGTAACATACCGGCTGCTGTCTGTACGGGGAGACCACGTTGTATGTAACATACCGGCTGCTGTCTGTGCGGGGAGACCACATTGTATGTAACATACCGGCTGCTGTCTGTACAGGGAGACCACATTGTATGTAACATACCGGCTGCTGTCTGTATGGGGCGACCACATTGTATATAACATACCGGCTGCTGTCTGTACGGGGCGACCACATTGTATGTAACATACCGGCTGCTATCTGTACGGGGAGACCATATTGTAAGTAACATACCGGCTGCTGTCTGTACGGGGCGACCACATTGTATGTAACATACCGGCTGCTGTCTGTATGGGGCGACCACATTGTATGTAACATACCGGCTGCTGTCTGTACGGGGCGACCACATTGTATGTAACATACCGGCTGTTGTCTGTACAGGGCGACCACATTGTATGTAACATACCGGCTGTTGTCTGTACGGGGCGACCACATTGTATGTAACGTACCGGCTGCTGTCTGTACGGGGAGACCATATTGTAAGTAACATACCGGCTGCTGTCTGTACGGGGCGACCACCTTGTATGTAACATACCGGCTGTTGTCTGTACGGGGCGACCACCTTGTATGTAACATACCGGCTGCTGTCTGTACGGGGCGACCACCTTGTATGTAACATACCGGCTGCTGTCTGTACGGGGCGACCACATTGTATGTAACATACCGGCTGCTGTCTGTACGGGGCGACCACCTTGTATGTAACATACCGGCTGCTGTCTGTATGGGGCGACCACATTGTATGTAACATACCGGCTGCTGTCTGTACGGGGCGACCACATTGTATGTAACATACCGGCTGTTGTCTGTACAGGGCGACCACATTGTATGTAACATACCGGCTGTTGTCTGTACGGGGCGACCACATTGTATGTAACGTACCGGCTGCTGTCTGTACGGGGAGACCATATTGTAAGTAACATACCGGCTGCTGTCTGTACGGGGCGACCACCTTGTATGTAACATACCGGCTGCTGTCTGTACGGGGCGACCACATTGTATGTAACGTACCGGCTGCTGTCTGTACGGGAGACCATATTGTAAGTAACATACCGGCTGCTGTCTGTACGGGGCGACCACCTTGTATGTAACATACCGGCTGCTATCTGTATGGAAAGACCATATTGTAAGTAACATACCGGCTGCTGTTTGTACAGGGCAACCACATTGTATGTAACATACCGGCTGCTGTCTGTACGGGGCGACCACATTGTATGTAACATACCGGCTGCTGTCTGTACGGGGCAACCACATTGTATGTAACATACCGGCTGCTATCTGTACGGGGCGACCACATTGTATGTAACATACGGCTGCTGTCTGTACGGGGAAACTACATTGTATGTAACATACCGGCTGCTGTCTGTACGCGGGCGACCACATTGTATGTAACATACCGGCTGTTGTCTGTACAGGGCGACCACATTGTATGTAACATACCGGCTGTTGTCTGTACGGGGCGACCACATTGTATGTAACGTACCGGCTGCTGTCTGTACGGGGAGACCATATTGTAAGTAACATACCGGCTGCTGTCTGTACGGGGCGACCACCTTGTATGTAACATACCGGCTGCTGTCTGTACGGGGCGACCACATTGTATGTAACATACCGGCTGCTATCTGTACGGGGAGACCATATTGTAAGTAACATACCGGCTGCTGTCTGTACGGGGCGACCACATTGTATGTAACATACCGGCTGCTGTCTGTATGGGGCGACCACATTGTATGTAACATACCGGCTGCTGTCTGTACGGGGCGACCACATTGTATGTAACATACCGGCTGTTGTCTGTACAGGGCGACCACATTGTATGTAACATACCGGCTGTTGTCTGTACGGGGCGACCACATTGTATGTAACGTACCGGCTGCTGTCTGTACGGGGAGACCATATTGTAAGTAACATACCGGCTGCTGTCTGTACGGGGTGACCACCTTGTATGTAACATACCGGCTGCTGTCTGTACGGGGCGACCACATTGTATGTAACGTACCGGCTGCTGTCTGTACGGGGAGACCACCTTGTATGTAACATACCGGCTGCTATCTGTATGGAAAGACCATATTGTAAGTAACATACCGGCTGCTGTTTGTACAGGGCAACCACATTGTATGTAACATACCGGCTGCTGTCTGTACGGGGCGACCACATTGTATGTAACATACCGGCTGCTGTCTGTACGGGGCAACCACATTGTATGTAACATACCGGCTGCTATCTGTACGGGGTGACCACATTGTATGTAACATACCGGCTGCTGTCTGTACGGGGAGACTACATTGTATGTAACATACCGGCTGCTGTCTGTACGGGGCGACCACATTGTATGTAACGTACCGGCTGCTGTCTGTACGGGGATACCATATTGTAAGTAACATACCGGCTGCTGTCTGTACGGGGCGACCACCTTGTATGTAACATACCGGCTGCTATCTGTACGGGGAGACCACATTGTATGTAACGTACCGGCTGCTGTCTGTACGGGGAGACCATATTGTAAGTAACATACCGGCTGCTGTCTGTACAGGGTGACCACCTTGTATGTAACATACCGGCTGCTATCTGTACGGGGAGACCATATTGTAAGCAACATACCGGCTGCTGTTTGTACAGGGCAACCACATTGTATGTAACATACCGGCTGCTGTCTGTACGGGGCGACCACATTGTATGTAACATACCGGCTGCTGTCTGTATGGGTCATGCCTAGGCATATAGCAGCCCAACCTACACACACCTGTTCTCTTCATTCTCCAGGTCAGTACGATTACAGTGATACCACATTTATATAGTTTTATAGGTTTTGTTTTTACAGAGTTCCCTATGAGATAAAACTGACTTGTTCCCTTCATTCTCCGGTCGGTACGATTACAGTGATACCACATTTATATAGTTTTATGGGTTTTGTTTTTACAGCATTCCCTATGAGATAAAACTGACCTGTTCTCTTCATTCTCCGGTCAGTACGATTACAGTGATATCACATTTATATAGTTTTATGGGTTTTGTTTTTACAGTGTCCCCTATGAGATAAAACTGACCTGTTCTTTTCATTCTCCAGGTCAGTACGATTACAGTGATACCACATTTATATAGTTTAATTGGTTTTGTTTTTACGACGTTCTCTATGAGGTAAAACTAACCTGTTCTCTTCATTCTCTGGGTCAGTATGATTACAGTGATACCACATTTATATAGTTTTATGGGTTTGGTATTTACAGTGTTCCCTATGAAATACAACTGATCTGTTCTCTTCATTCTCTGGGTCAGTACGATTACAGAGATACCACATTTATATAGTTTTATGGGTTTGGTATTTACAGTGTTCCCTATGAAATACAACTGATCTGTTCTCTTCATTCTCTGGGTTAGTACGATTACAGTGATACCACATTTATATAGTTTTATGGGTTTTGTTTTTACAGAATTCCTTATAAGATAAAACTGACCTGTTCTCTTCATTCTCCGGTTGGTATGATTACAGTGATATCACATTTATATAGTTTTATGGGTTTTGTTTTTACAGAGTTCCCTATGAGATAAAACTGACCTGTTCTCTTCATTCTCCGGGTCAGTACGATTACAGTGATACCACATTTATATAGTTTTATGGGTTTTGTTTTTACAGAGTTCCCTATGAGATAAAACTGACCTGTTCTCTTCATTCTCCGGGTCAGTACGATTACAGTGATACCACATTTATATAGTTTTATTGGTTTTGTTTTTACGACGTTCTCTATGAGGTAAAACTAACCTCATAACCACATTGTATGTAACATACCGGCTGCTGTTTGTACGGGGAGACCACATTGTATGTAACATACCGGCTGCTGTCTGTAAGGGGAGACCACATTGTATGTAACATACCGGCTGCTGTCTGTACGGGGAGACCACATTGTATGTAACATACCGGCTGCTATCTGTACGGGAGAACACATTGTATGTAACATACCGGCTGCTGTCTGTACGGGGAGACCACATTGTATGTAACATCCTGGCTGCTGTCTGTACGGGGAGACCATATTGTAAGTAACATACCGGCTGCTGTCTGTACGGGGAGACCATATTGTAAGTAACATATCGGCTGCTGTCTGTAAGGGGAGACAACATTGTATGTAACATACCGGCTGCTGTCTGTACGAGGAGACCACATTGTATGTAACATACCGGCTGCTGTCTGTACGGGGAGACCATATTGTAAGTAACATATCGGCTGCTGTCTGTACGGGGAGTCCACATTGTATGTAACATACCGGCTGCTGTCTGTAAGGGGAGACAACATTGTATGTAACATACCGGCTGCTGTCTGTACGGGGAGACCATATTGTAAGTAACATACCGGCTGCTGTCTATTTTCTATTGTACAAGTCAAAGTGAAAGTTCCTGGTTTTACAGTTTTTAATAAAAACTTATTGTTGAACAAAAAAAAAGTTTTCCATATATTTTTGTTAATGTGTTGGGGCTGTTGGCATTCTTCTGTGTTGCCATAGAGATGGACACAGACGTCTACAATGACACGCACATTACACCGCCCTGCTGACCTGTCCTGTCAGGAGCAATGGGACTCCCTGCATTGTACAGTGCTTTAACCCCTTCCTGACTGCCCAACGTAAATATACGTCAGTGGGTGGGTATTTAAATATGGCGGCCACTCGTGAGTACTATAACTGCCGGGTGCAGTTTTAAGCAGCAGACACCTGGGGCTAATGTAGGCGATTGACGATAACGGTGATTGCACACATTTAACCCCTCAGATGCCTTGGTTAAATGTGACCATGCATCGGCTCCCCCTACTGAACTTCTGTGCTCCTGTGGCTGCCATAGCTATGTTCCTGCCTGTGCATTGGAGACAATGAGAGAAGCAGTCTATTGATTGCTTGTTCAAATTACCCGAGGGCAACTATGAAAAAAAAGTGTAAAAAAATTATACAAATTCAAATCGCACTATTTTCCCAAAATTAAAATACATGTTAAAAAACAAACACACATCATAGCATGCAAAAAAGCCCATACTGTTAAAATATATAAAAATATGTATGCCATTTGGCAAATGGCATAATGGGAAAAAAACATCAAAATCGCTTTTTGTCATCTAGCCTTCCTAAAAGTACAGGTCAGTTTTATCTCATAGAGAACGCTGTAACAACAAAACCCATAAAACTATATAAATGTGGTATCACTGTAATCGTACTGACCTGGAGAATGAAGAGAACAGGTCAGTTTTATCTCATAGAGAACACTGTAAACACAAAACCCATAAAACTATATAAATGTGATATCACTGTAATTGTACTGACCCGGAGAATGAAGAGAACAAGTCAGTTTTATCTCATAGAGAACACTGTAAACACAAAACCCATAAAACTATATAAATGTGGTATCACTGTAATCGTACTGACCCAGAGAATGAAGAGAACAGGTCAGTTTTATCTCATAGGGAACGCTGTAACAACAAAACCCATAAAACTATATAAATGTGGTATCACTGTAATCGTACTGACCTGGAGAATGAAGAGAACAGGTCAGTTTTATCTCATAGAGAACACTGTAAACACAAAACCCATAAAACTATATAAATGTGGTATCACTGTAATCGTACTGACCGGAGAATGAAGAGAACAAGTCAGTTTTATCTCATAGAGAACACTGTAAACACAAAACCCATAAAACTATATAAATGTGGTATCACTGTAATCGTACTGACCGGAGAATGAAGAGAACAAGTCAGTTTTATCTCATAGAGAACACTGTAAACACAAAACCCATAAAACTATATAAATGTGGTATCACTGTAATCGTACTGACCTGGAGAATGAAGAGAACAGGTCAGTTTTATCTCATAGAGAACACTGTAAACACAAAACCCATAAAACTATATAAATGTGGTATCACTGTAATCGTACTGACCGGAGAATGAAGAGAACAAGTCAGTTTTATCTCATAGAGAACACTGTAAACACAAAACCCATAAAACTATATAAATGTGGTATCACTGTAATCGTACTGACCGGAGAATGAAGAGAACAAGTCAGTTTTATCTCATAGAGAACACTGTAAACACAAAACCCATAAAACTATATAAATGTGGTATCACTGTAATCGTACTGCATACCTCCCAACTTTTGAAAATTGCAAAGAGGGACAATGTGTGCGGCGCGCATCACGGCAGGTTTTTTTCATACTAGGCCACGCCTCTAACTCCACCCAAAGCATAATTACTGGAGCCCCTGCGGCAATTTTTTTCTTGCGCTTCATTGTCCATATAAACATTAGCACATAAATCATCAGATTATAGATATTTTAAGGTCCAAATTGCACCAAATAATGAAGTTCTGGTCTAATTTATAGGTAGAAATCATACCAACACTTTAGTAAGGAGCAATTTAGTAAATTGATTAAGGCACATTTACGTATTAATCCTCCAGGTCAAAAAGAGGGACATTTAAGGATAAAAGAGGGACAGAGGGACTTGGGTCAAAAAGAGGGACTGTCCCTCCAAAAGAGGGACACTTGGGAGGTATGGTACTGACCCGGAGAATGAAGAGAACAGATCAGTTTTATCTCATAGGGAACACTGTAAAAACAAAACCCATAAAACTATATAAATGTGGTATCACTGTAATCGTACTGACCCAGAGAATGAGGAGAACAGGTCAGTTTTATCTCATAGGGAACACTGTAAACACAAAACCTATAAAACTATATAAATGTGGTATCACTGTAATCGTACTGACCCGGAGAATGAAGAGAACAGATCAGTTTTATCTCATAGGGAACACTGTAAACACAAAACCTATAAAACTATATAAATGTGGTATCATTGTAATCGTACTGACCCGGAGAATGAAGCGAACAGGTCAGTTTTATCTCATAGACAACACTGTAAAAACAAAACCCACAAAACTATATAAATGTGGTATCACTGTAATCGTACTGACCTGGAGAATGAAGAGAACAGGTCAGTTTTATCTCATAGGGAACACTGTAAAAACAAAACCTATAAAACTATATAAATGTGGTATCACTGTAATCGTACTGACCTGGAGAATGAAGAGAACAGGTCAGTTTTATCTCATAGGGAACACTGTAAAAACAAAACCCATAAAACTATATAAATGTGGTATCACTGTAATCGTACTGACCTGGAGAATGAAGAGAACAGGTCAGTTTTATCTCGTAGGGAACACTGTAAAAACAAAACATATAAAACTATATAAATGTGGTATCACTGTAATCGTACTGACCTGGAGAATGAAGAGAACAGGTCAGTTTTATCTCATAGCGAACATTGTAAACACAAAACCCATAAAACTATATAAATGTGGTATCACTGTAATCGTACTGACCCAGAGAATGAGGAGAACAGGTCAGTTTTATCTCATAGGGAACGTTGTAAACACAAAACCCATAAAACTATATAAATGTGGTATCACTGTAATCGTACTGACCCGGAGAATGAAGCGAACAGGTCAGTTTTATCTCATAGAGAACACTGTAAAAACAAAACCCACAAAACTATATAAATGTGGTATCACTGTAATCGTACTGACCTGGAGAATGAAGAGAACAGGTCAGTTTTATCTCATAGGGAACACTGTAAACACAAAACCCATAAAACTATATAAATGTGATATCACTGTAATCGTACTGACCCGGAGAATGAAGAGAACAGGTCAGTTTTATCTCATAGCGAACATTGTAAACACAAAACCCATAAAACTATATAAATGTGGTATCACTGTAATCGTACTGACCCAGAGAATGAGGAGAACAGGTCAGTTTTATCTCATAGGGAACGTTGTAAACACAAAACCCATAAAACTATATAAATGTGGTATCACTGTAATCGTACTGACCCGGAGAATGAAGCGAACAGGTCAGTTTTATCTCATAGAGAACACTGTAAAAACAAAACCCACAAAACTATATAAATGTGGTATCACTGTAATCGTACTGACCTGGAGAATGAAGAGAACAGGTCAGTTTTATCTCATAGGGAACACTGTAAACACAAAACCCATAAAACTATATAAATGTGATATCACTGTAATCGTACTGACCCGGAGAATGAAGAGAACAGGTCAGTTTTATCTCATAGGGAACGTTGTAAAAACAAAACCCATAAAACTATATAAATGTGGTATCACTGTAATCGTACTGACCCGGAGAATGAAGAGAACAGGTCAGTTTTATCTCATAGGGAACGTTGTAAAAACAAAACCTATAAAACTATATAAATGTGGTATCTATGTAATCGTACTGACCCGGAGAATGAAGAAAACAGGTCAGTTTTATCTCATAGGGAACACTGTAAAAACAAAACCCATAAAACTATATAAATGTGGTATCACTGTAATCGTACTGACCTGGAGAATGAAGCGAACAGGTCAGTTTTATCTCATAGGGAACGGTGTAAAAACAAAACCTATAAAACTATATAAATGTGGTATCACTGTAATCGTACTGACCTGGACAATGAAGAGAACAGGTCAGTTTTATCTCATAGGGAACACTGTAAAAACAAAACCCATAAAACTATATAAATGTGGTATCACTGTAATCGTACTGACCTGGAGAATGAAGCGAACAGGTCAGTTTTATCTCATAGAGAACACTGTAAAAACAAAATCCACAAAACTATATAAATGTGGTATCACTGTAATCGTACTGACCCGGAGAATGAAGAGAACAGGTCAGTTTTATCTCATAGGGAACACTGTAAAAACAAAACCCATAAAACTATATAAATGTGGTATCACTGTAATCGTACTGACCTGGAGAATGAAGAGAACAAGTCAGTTTTATCTCATAGGGAACACTGTAAAAACAAAACCCATAAAACTATATAAATGTGATATCACTGTAATCGTACTGACCTGGAGAATGAAGAGAACAGGTCAGTTTTATCTCATAGGGAACACTGTAAAAACAAAACCCATAAAACTATATAAATGTGGTATCACTGTAATCGTACTGACCCGGAGAATGAAGAGAACAGGTCAGTTTTATCTCATAGGGAACGATGTAAAAACAAAACCTATAAAACTATATAAATGTGATATCACTGTAATCGTATTGATCTAGAGAAAGAAGAGAACAGCTCAGTTTTATCTCATAGGGAACAGTGTAAAAACAAAACCCATAAAACTATATAAATGTGGTATCACTGTAATCGTACTGACCTGGAGAATGAAGAGAACAGGTCAATTTTATCTCATGGGGAACGCTGTAAAAACAAAACCCATAAATCTATATAAATGTGATATCACTGTAATCATACCGACCGGAGAATGAAGGGAACAGGTCAGTTTTATCTCATAAGGAATTCTGTAAAAACAAAACCCATAAAACTATATAAATGTGGTATCACTGTAATCATACTGACCTGGAGAATGAGGGGAACAGGTCAGTTTTATCTCATAGGGAACACTGTAAATACAAAACCCATAAAACTATATAAATCTGGTATCACTGTAATCGTACTGACCTGGAGAATGAAGAGAACTGGTCAGTTTTATCTCATAGGGAACGCTGTAAAAACAAAACCCATAAAACTATATAAATCTGGTATCACTGTAATCGTACTGACCTGGAGAATGAAGAGAACTGGTCAGTTTTATCTCATAGGGAACGCTGTAAAAACAAAACCCATAAAACTATATAAATGTGGTATCACTGTAATCGTACTGACCGGAGAATGAAGAGAACAGGTTAGTTTTACCTCATAGAGAACGTCGTAAAAACAAAACCAATAAAACTATATAAATATGGTATCACTGTAATCGTACTTACCTGGAGAATGAAGGGAACAAGTCAGTTTTATCTTATAAGGAATTCTGTAAAAACAAAACCCATAAAACTATATAAATGTGGTATCACTGTAATCGTACTAACCCAGAGAATGAAGAGAACAGATCAGTTGTATTTCATAGGGAACACTGTAAATACCAAACCCATAAAACTATATAAATGTGGTATCACTGTAATCATACTGACCCAGAGAATGAAGAGAACAGGTTAGTTTTACCTCATAGAGAACGTCGTAAAAACAAAACCCATAAAACTATATAAATGTGGTATCACTGTAATCGTACTGACCTGGAGAATGAAAAGAACAGATCAGTTTTATCTCATAGGGAATGCTGTAAAAACAAAACCCATAAAACTATATAAATGTGGTATCACTGTAATCGTACCGACCGGAGAATGAAGGGAACAAGTCAGTTTTATCTCATAGGGAACTCTGTAAAAACAAAACCTATAAAACTATATAAATGTGGTATCACTGTAATCATACTGACCTGGAGAATGAAGAGAACAGGTGTGTGTAGGTTGGGCTGCTATATGCCTAGGCATGACCCACGCACAATTTTTTTGCGGTGCGGTGAAAAACTGAACTCCATGCCTGAAGAGGACCTCACCAGCAGGAAAACTGATGGGGGAGCATCTTGAGCTTTCCTTTGAAAATGATGACGGTGAAATTACAGGTTACCGCCAAAATCTCACAATTTGAATGTATACTTAGGTGGTAACAATTCACTGATAACTCTTGAGAAATGGAACATTTGCGTCCGTAGTTTACTTTTCTCGTACCCTGGACAACTTTCAGTGGTCGTTAAATGCAGACATTTGTCTGTGATTAGAGGCTTATCTAGAGCATCATCTGAGCCCAAACCCTCTTCTCACAGGACTCAGGGGGTGAGGTGCCTCCATGTTTTATTGGGGATATTAAACAGTTATAAGGATTAGAAATTAAATACAGAAAAAAGCTGATTTTCTACCATTCATCTGTTCCACTTTATTGGGCAAAATTAATTGTAACTGAGAATGGAGTTTAGACAATTCACTTTGAATCAGCTAAATCCCATCATAGTTCCGGACCTGTCCACCAGGGGGCTGAGAGGTCCATACCAGGCATGGGAAATAGACAGCTCCTGTAGAGTCGGCTATTTCTCATGCCTGGTAAGGACCAGGTCCATATCGTGCATGGAGTTTAGACACAACCACCCAGAGGACTGCCAGAGCTGAAGGACCTGGGATGATGTCATCATCATGTGATCAGTCCCAGGGGTGGGGCTCAGCAGTGGAGAGGATAAGAGGTGGTGAAGGACCTGTGATGACATCATTGTCATGTGATCAGTACAGAGCTCTACAGTGTAGAACAGAATATTGGGCAGGACTTGTGATGATTTTGTCCTGTGATTACGGCAGAGATAAGCAGTGAAGGGGTTAAGGGGTTTTGTGAGGGCTGATGCTAGTCATGTGACATAAGGGGCGGAGCTTTATTTCCAGTTGAAGAAGTGAAGAAAGGAAGTTCAGGAAATGCTGAGTGTTGTAGTTGTATCTTCATTCTTTCTATAATGTCCTGTGATATTCTATAACAACACCTTGGACATGTCGGGAGTTGTAGTTCTTTGATAACAGCATTGACATACTGGGAGTTGTTCATCGTCGTTCATCTGATATCCTCTAATAAAAGCCTGGGCACACTGGGAGTGGTAGTTCTCTGATATCTCTTGATAACAGCCTGAACATAGTAACATAGTTTATAAGGCCGAAAAAAAGACATCTGTCCATCCAGTTCTTCCTGTTTTCCTACAAGTTGATCCAGAGGAAGGCAAAAAAAACCCCTGTGAGGTAGAAGACAATTTTCCTCACTTTAGGGGAAAAAATTCCTTCCCGACTCCAATCAGACATCAGAATAACTCCCTGGATCAACGACCCCTCTCTAGTAACTATAACCTGTAATATTATTACCTCCAGAAATACATCCAGGCCCCTCCTGATCTCTTATAGTGAACTTACCATCACCACCTCCTCAGGAGAGAGTTCCATAGTCTCACTGCTCTTACCATAAAGAATCCATAGTCTCACTGCTCTTACCGTAAAGAATCCATAGTTTCACTGCTCTTACCGTAAAGAGTCCATAGTCTCACTGCTCTTACCGTAAAGAGTCCATAGTCTCACTGCTCTTACCGTAAAGAGCCCATAGTCTCACTGCTCTTACAGTAAAGAATCCATAGTCTCACTGCTCTTACTGTAAAGAGTCCATAGTCTCACTGCTCTTACAGTAAAGAGTCCATAGTCTCACTGCTCTTACCATAAAGAGTCCATAGTCTCACTGCTCTTACCATAAAGAGTCCATAGTCTCACTGCTCTTACAGTAAAGAGTCCATAGTCTCACTGCTCTTACCGTAAAGAGTCCATAGTCTCACTGCTCTTACCGTAAAGAGTCCATAGTCTCACTGCTCTTACAGTAAAGAATCCATAGTGTCACTGCTCTTACTGTAAAGAGTCCATAGTCTCAGTGCTCTTACAGTAAAGAGTCCATAGTCTCAGTGCTCTTACCGTAAAGAGTCCATAGTCTCACTGCTCTTACCGTAAAGAGTCCATAGTCTCACTGCTCTTACCGTAAAGAGTCCATAGTCTCACTGCTCTTACCGTAAAGAGTCCATAGTCTCACTGCTCTTACCGTAAAGAGTCCATAGTCTCACTGCTCTTACAGTAAAGAGTCCATAGTCTCACTGCTCTTACAGTAAAGAGTCCATAGTCTTACTGCTCTTACAGTAAAGAGTCCATAGTCTTACTGCTCTTACAGTAAAGAATCCTCTTCTATGTTTGTGTACAAACCTTCTTTCCTCCAGACGCAGAGGATGTCCCCTCGTCACAGTCACAGTCCTGGGGATAAATAGATGATGGGACAGGTCTCTGTACTGACATGATGGGAGTTGTAGTTCTCACTTCAGATATCCTATCATAAGGCTTCATTCACATGTCCGTATTTGTGCACATCCTGAAAAACGGTCAGTTTTTTGCGGATCCGTTGTTCCGCAAAAAACTCAGTTTTTTAAGCACATCCGTTCACGGAAAGGATGTATCCATATGGAGGAATCAAATCTTTTTTTTCTACCCTCCTGGAACGGAATCTGCAAATGCGGATGCCTTTCCGCGTGTCTTCCACATTTTTGGAGGTTCCATAGACTTGTATTGAGCTACGGACCGCAAAATCGGGATAGAAGTAGGACAGGAGGATTTCTTTATGCGGACAGCACATGGTGCACTGTCCGCATTTTTTCGGGACCCATTGAAATGAATGGATCCGCATCCTATCTGCATAATTGTCTGAAATTGCGGAAACGGATGTGGAAAGGATGCGGATGCAAAATACGGACATGTGAATGGAGCCTAACAGCGTGGAGATACTGTTGTGGATTCAGTAGTCCAGGGATGCCCAACCTGCGGCCCACCAGCTGTTGCAAAACTACAACTCCCAGCATGCCCGGACAGCCTACAGCTATAATCCTACTGCAGGGCATGGTGGGAGTTGTAATTTTACCACATCTGGAGGGTCGCAGGTTGAGCATCGCTGCAGTAGTCCCTAGGCCGACATCTTGGAGACTTGTGTCTCTAGTAGAGAACGCTCCTCCTCTGTGTTATCAGTGAAAGAGCCTGGAAAACTTCATGTGACTGAGAAAGTATAACCTGCTGGTGGAGCTCTGCCACTGATCACGTTGGGTGGAGCCCCCTTTATTTTAGGTTCTGCAGCAGGAGGTCACATTAATACTGCCATACAGAGATTCACCCTGGCATGGTGGTGGGCATACAGATGCTGGATATCCTCCTGTAGTATCGTATTGGTCATACAGATGCTGGATATCCTCCTGTGGTGGCGGTCATACAGATGCTGGATATCCTCCTGTGGTGGCAGTCATACAGATGCAGGAAATCCTCCTGTGGTAGCGGTCATACAGATGCAGGATATCCTCCTGTGGCGGCGGTCATACAGATGCTGGATATCCTCCTGTGGCGGCGGTCATACAGATGCTGGATATCCTCCTGTGGTAGCGGTCATACAGATGCTGGATATCCTCCTGTGGTGGCGGTCATACAGATGCTGGATATCCTCCTGTGGTGGCGGTCATACAGATGCTGGATATCCTCCTGTGGTGGCGGTCATACAGATGCAGGAAATCCTCCTGTGGTAGCGGTCATACAGATGCTGGATATCCTCCTGTGGTAGCAGTCATACAGATGCAGGAAATCCTCCTGTGGTAGCGGTCATACAGATGCAGGATATCCTCCTGTGGCGGCGGTCATACAGATGCTGGATATCCTCCTGTGGCGGCGGTCATACAGATGCTGGATATCCTCCTGTGGTAGCGGTCATACAGATGCTGGATATCCTCCTGTGGTGGCGGTCATACAGATGCTGGATATCCTCCTGTGGTAGCCGTCATACAGATGCTGGATATCCTCCTGTGGTAGCGGTCATACAGATGCTGGATATCCTCCTGTGCTGGTAGTCATTCAGATGCTGGATATCCTCCTGTGGTGGGGTCATACAGATGCTGGATATCCTCCTGTGGTGGTGGTCATACAGATGCTGGATATCCTCCTGTGGTATCGTGGCGGTCATACAGATGCAGGATATTCTCCTGTGGTATCGTATCGGTCATACAGATGCTGGATATCCTCCTGTGGTAGCGGTCATACAGATGCTGCATATTCTCCTGTGGTAGCGGTCATACAGATGCTGGATATCCTCCTGTGGTGGCGGTCATACAGATGCTGGATATCCTCCTGTGGTAGCGGTCATACAGATGCTGCATATTCTCCTGTGGTAGCGGTCATACAGATGTTGCATATTCTCCTGTGGTAGCAGTCATACAGATGCTGGATATCCTCCTGTGGTAGCGGTCATACAGATACTGGATATCCTCCTGTGGTGGCGGTCATACAGATGCTGGATATCCTCCTGTGGTGGCAGTCATACAGATGCTGAATATCCTCCTCTGGTGGCGGTCATACAGATGCTAGATATCCTCCTGTGGTAGCGGTCATACAGATGTTGGATATCCTCCTGTGGTGGCGGTCATACAGATGCTGCATATTCTCCTGTGGTGGCGGTCATACAGCTGCTGGATATCCTCCTGTGGTAGCCGTCATACAGATGCTGGATATCCTCCTGTGGTGGCGGTCATACAGCTGCTGGATATCCTCCTGTGGTAGCCGTCATACAGATGCTGCATATTCTCCTGTGGTAGCAGTCATTCAGATGCTGGATATTCTCCTGTGGTGGCGGTCATACAAATGCTGGATATTCTCCTGTGGTGGCGGTCATACAGATGCTGGATATTCTCCTGTGGTAGCGGTCATACAGATGCTGGATATCCTCCTGTGGTGGCGGTCATACAGATGCTGGATATTCTCCTGTGGTGGCGGTCATACAGATGCTGGATATCCTCCTGTGGTGGCGGTCATACAGATGCTAGATATCCTCCTGTGGTGGCGGTCATACAGATGCTAGATATCCTCCTGTGGTGGCAGTAATACAGATGCTGGATATCTTCCTGTGGTGGCGGTCATACAGATGCTGCATATTCTCCTGTGGTGGCGGTCATACAGATGCTGGATATCCTCCTGTGGCGGCGGTCATACAGATGCTGTATATCCTCCTGTGGTGGCAGTCATACAGATGCTGGATATCCTCCTGTGGTGGCGGTAATACAGATGCTGGATATCCTCCTGTGGTGGCGGTCATACAGATGCTGGATATCCTCCTGTGGTGGCGGTCATACAGATGCAGGATATTCTCCTGTGGTATCGTATCGGTCATACAGATGCTGGATATCCTCCTGTGGTAGCGGTCATACAGATGCAGGATATCCTCCTGTGGTAGCGGTCACACAGATGCAGGATATCCTCCTGTGGTAGCAGTCATACAGATGCTGGATATCCTCCTGTGGTAGCGGTCATACAGATGCTGCATATTCTCCTGTGGTAGCGGTCATACAGATGCTGGATATCCTCCTGTGGTAGCGGTCATACAGATACTGGATATCCTCCTGTGGTGGCGGTCATACAGATGCTGGATATCCTCCTGTGGTGGCAGTCATACAGATGCTGGATATCCTCCTGTGGTGGCAGTCATACAGATGCTGAATATCCTCCTCTGGTGGCGGTCATACAGATGCTGGATATCCTCCTGTGGTAGCGATCATACAGATGTTGGATATCCTCCGGTGGTGGTGATCATACAGATGCTGCATATCCTCCTGTGGTAGCAGTCATACAGATGCTGGATATCCTCCTGTGGTGATGGTCGTTCAGATGCTGGATATCCTCCTGTGGTGGCGGTCATACAGATGCTGGATATGCTCCTGGATATGGTCAGAGTCAGAGAGGACAGTAGGACTGGTTCCACAATGTCTTGGACATATCGAAGGCCGGTCAATGATCCCTCCATGAGTGACAAGCTGGATCTTGTGCGTACACCATAGCACGGTTGGCCCGCACATGCGCACTGCTCTGCCCATTATGATCAGAGGAACCACTAGTCATATTGCACATGCGCCAGTTTTTGGGTGCCGCTCGTCAGTTCCGCTGGCCAAAGACCGGAGCATGCGCAATATGACTAGCGGTTCCTCTGTTCATAACTGACTAGTTCAGAGTTTATAAAAGAGCCCAAAAGATGGGGTTGATTGAGGTTTGCTAGCTAATGAGGGTGAATGGCTTATTGTTCAGAGTATAATATTCCTGGCGGGACCTTCAAAAGTTTTCGTTCAACAGTATTAGTAGAGCTCTGTCCGTGAGAGAGGGCTTACTGGGCGTTTAGTGTGGTTCGTCTTCGTCAGTCAGGAACTTTAGACTTTTTGTTCAAGTTCCTGACTTTTTGTTTAAGTATCCATTTGTGCTTACGATGAGCTGCCAACTGTATTAACCCCATGTTTTGCTAGCTAACTGGAAGGGGGAGGACTGCTTTAGATGGTGATATCTCCTCAATGGTAGCATCTGGAAACATGCAACTAGTCTTGTCTGAAAGCTGACAGTCCAAGCAACAGAGGAGAAATCACTGTTAGAAATCGACTCAGGAATAATCGCTATCTGTTTTTAATTTCATTTTCAGCTGCAGTCACAGCGTCCCGAATTCAATCAGTGATATCTTTCTTTGTCCTGAATGTATTGCTGTCGTTCTGGTATTGTCTAAAAGCTTGGAATGTCTGCTTTCAAACAAGATCAGTTTCCTGTTTCTATCTGCTACCATTCAGGAGGTAGCAGCATCTAAAGTAGTTCCCCCTTCCAGTTAGCTACTTTTCCCACTGCTGAAGATGGACTGCGGCAAAACAGTTAGGGGGTTAATAGTCCTCGAAGTACTGATTTATGGGCTTCCGAGAGGGAGATAAGGGAGGAGACTGAAGGGACACTGATTGTAAAGTATTTTTGCTCTCTGTATATTTCTATGTGAGCTAATGCAAGGAGTTTACGATTCACTTCATTCATCTGCAGTGGAGCCTTTCTCATATGTCAATGAGGGTCACATGACCTATGACATCATCTTCTCTCCTTGACCTGATGATGTTCTGTGCACAAGTCTAAGGGAGCAGGTCTGTGTCTGTGTACCAAATGTCAGTATGCTGGCCACGCCCCTGCACGGATGATCTGCTGCTGTCTACCTTGTGTCTCTTCCCACTGGATTCTTCAGCAGTTTAACCCCTTCTACCATCAGCAGCACATAGGGTTGGAGGGTTTGCTAAGCAGCTGCAGGGCTCCCTCTTCTCCAGACAATGAAGAGACAAATCCTGGGCACAGAATCTTCGCTTCTCACCCTGCAGACGCAGAGCTGACAGACTGCAGGAGTTCTGCAGAGCATTGCACAAGAACAGGCAGGGGGAAGACTGTGTCAGCAGTGTCATCGTACAGCTGGGACACATACTACCTGCTGCAGACTATGCCGAAGAGCTGACAGACTGGAGGAGTTCTGCAGAGCATTGCACAAGAACAGGTAGGGGGAAGGCCCTGTGTCAGCAGTGTCATAGTACAGCTGAGACACATATTAGATGCTGCTGAGTGTCCCAGCAGTCAGACATTCCACTCAGGGCAGCACTGTTACTCAATCTCTTTGCAGGACAGGGGGAGGGCAGCCCTAGTTGACGCCCACAAATATTCATGAGGAAAACCTTAGATTTTTGTTACTACAGGTAATGAGAGGCCAGAAGGGAACTAGGAGAATGAGGAAATAATTTGTTTTGCTCAGCTGTATATATTGCTGACCATCAGATTTACAGTGCTATGTCTTTTTTTACATAATTCAGACAACCCCTTTAAGAGACCAGGAAGGATTTGAGGGTTCAGATAGAAGAGGTGAACAGGAAAAAGCTTTATTTAGCATAAAACAGATAAAATGGCTCCAACACTTTAAGATTTACAATATGTCATTAAAATATATAGAATCTTCGTATAGAGGATTTTCATGTGACATCAACTGACCTTTTAAATCCAAAGATACAATCTAAGGCCCCTTTCACACACGACCGTACGCCCTCCGAGACATACAGTCTGTGAGCGGGCCATATGTCCCGAAGCAGCATCAATCGTGCGCGCGGGAGTGAACAGCATCATTGATTACAATGATGCTGTGCACGCCGGGCCGCCCGCGGGTCTATTGTCCTGTACTCAAAATCATATGAGTGCGGGACAATAGTCCCATGGGCGGCCCGATGTGCACAGCATCATTGTTGTGCGCTCCCATGTGTACGATCGATGCCGCTCCGGGACATATGGCCCGCTCACGGACTGTATGTCTCGGAGGGCGTACGGTCATGTAAAATGGGACGGTATATCTATAGTTTAGCCTTACTGTATATAGCTGCATAACTGTGTTGCTTTTCTACAATTATATAAAAAATATTTTTGCTATTATTTTATTATTCTCCACGCCAAGGTTTGGGGTTATATTGTGAAAATGTAAAAAAATATTCAGAATTAAAATTTTTTTTTTAAATGTAACTTAAAAATGTAAAAAATGCATAGCGTTTATGTTATATAGCAAACACAACCCAAATGTGTGAGTGACCTACCCGCCAATACGTATCTAAGATATAAAAAATACTAAAAATTTAGCAACATCAATATCCCATCGTCGGGGTCCGACACCTACAGCTCGACGATCAGCTGTATGACGGGAAGGCGCGCACAGTGCACACGTGCCGATTCCCATCTCATGGTAGCAGCGGGCAGGAAGAGAAACAGCACGTGCGCACCTTCCCATCATACAGCTGATCGGCGAGCTGCTGGTGTCGGACCCCCCCCCCCCCACCCGAGCATCGCCTGGTCACTGGCTGCGTGTTGGCATTATTCAAGCATTACTTAAAAAGGACCTCTCCTGACATGCCTGTTTTAATAGCGTCATACAATCCCCATGTTATAACAATTCTGGAGCATCTATTCTTATGTCTCTATGTTGTGCCGTTCCTTTATTATTTCTATTAGAAGTTATGAATAAAATGCTAGCAGTCTGCAGTAAGGGTACAGAGGGGAGGCAACCAGTTGGGGGGGGGTGCCTCCACAGTCTGACTCTATCCTATACAATTTAAGTCAATGATGATGGATCCTTTTCTTTGGACATTTAAAAAAAACGGATCTGGCGCCCATTAACTTAGAATGGATTTAGCGAAGGATCCGTCTTGTTCATTTGGGATATAATACAACCGGATCTGTTCTAAACGGATGCAATGACAGCAAGTTGTGCAACTATTCTGAGGATTGCTGTCTGCAGGGACACGTTAACATGTAGCCACATATTTACCCTTCTGTGAATAACTGGGTTAAAATTCTTTTTTTTTTTTTTGCTGTTATAGCATTTCCCACTTTCCAAAAAATGTCTTCTGATCCAATGAGTTTTATCATTTAAATTCCTTACAAAACATCAAAACTGCTTCGCTCCTGTGTGACTTGCCTGATGCTTCCTAAGTTCGCCTTTAGTGGTAAAACATTTCTCACATTCTGAACATGAATGTGGCTTCTCTCCTCTGTGACGTCTCTTATGTTTAACAAAACCTGATCTATCTGCAAAATATTTCCCACATTCTGAACATGAATACGGTTTCTCTCCTGTGTGAACTCTCTTATGTGTAACTAGATTCGATTTATGTGTAAAACATTTTCCACATTCTGAACATGAATATGGCTTCTCTCCTGTGTGGCTTATCTCATGGGATGTAAGTTCTGATGTTTGTTTAAAACATTTCCCACATTCTAAGCATTTATATGGCTTCTCCCCTGTGTGAATTCTCTCATGTTTAACAAGACCTGATTTATCTGTAAAACATTTCTCACATTCTGAACATGAATATGGCTTCTCTCCTGTATGAATTCTCTCATGTTTAACAAGACTTGATTTATGACCAAAGCATTTCCCACATTCTGAACATGAATATGGCTTCTCCCCTGTGTGAATTCTCTTATGGGAGGCAAGAGATGATTTCTCTGCAAAACATTTCCCACATTCTGTACATGAATATGGTTTCTCCCCTGTGTGAATTCTCTCATGGGAAATAAGTTCCGATTTTTGTTTAAAACATTTCCCACACTCTGAACATGAGTATGGTTTCTCTCCTGTGTGAGTTCTCTCATGTGTAACAAGCTCTGATTTATATGCAAAACATTTCCCACATTCTAAACAGGAATATAGTTTCTCTCCTGTGTGAATTTTCTCATGTGCAGCAAGATTTGATATATTTGTAAAGCATTTCCCACATTCTTTACATGAATACGGTTTCTCTCCTGTGTGAAGTCTCTCATGTTTAATAAGATATGATTTATCTACAAAACATTTCCCACATTCTGAACATGAATATGGCTTCTCTCCTGTGTGACGTCTTTTATGGGTAGTAAGTTCTGATTTTAGTGCAAAACATTTCTCACATTCTGAACACGAATACAGCTTTTCCCCTGTGTGAAGCCTCTGATGTAAAACAAGATGTGATTTATCTTTATAACATTTCCCACATTCTGAACATGAATATGGCTTCTCTCCTGTGTGAGTTCTTTCATGTCTAACAAGATGTGATTTCAGTAGAAAAGATTTCCCGCATTCTGAACAAGAATATGGCTGCTCTCCTGTATGACGTTTCTCATGATAAACAAGTTGTGATCTTTGTTTAAAACATTTTCCACATTCTGAACATGAATATGGCTTTTCTCCAGTGTGAATTCTCTTATGTTGAACAAGACGTGATTTATCTATAAAACTTTTCCCACATTCTGAACATGAATACGGTTTCTCTCCTGTATGACTTCTCTGATGTCTAACAAAATGTGATTTCTCTGCAAAACATTTCCCACATTCTGAACATGAATACGGTTTATCTCCTGTGTGAATTTTCTTATGTCTAACAAGACTTGATTTTTCTGTAAAACATTTCTCACATTCTGAACACGAATATGGTTTCTCTTCTTTGTGATGTCTCTCATGTTTATCAAGATAAGATTTATATGTAAAACATTTCCCACATTCAAAACATGAATATGGTTTTTCTCCTGTGTGACTTCGCTCATGAATAACAAGATAAAACTTATTTGTATAACATTTCCCACATTCTGAACATGAATATGGCTTCTCTCCTTTATGACGTTTCTCATGTTTAACAAGACTTGATTTATCCTTAAAATATTTCTTACATTGTGAACATGAATATCGCTTCTCCACTGTGTGAATTCTTCTTCTTCTCTTTGTAATCTTTTTACCACACTTAAACCTTTTACCCCCTTTCTGACCTGTACTTTTGGTAGCAGTCTGTGATTGGTTAAGAGATGGTTCCTCATGATTCGGGGGTTTATGTGATAGATCTGTATTAGGAAGTCCTGAATGCACATTAAAGTTGCCTCCTGAAGAGCACTGCATGACATCTTTACGTTCTACTTCATAATTTGGTTGCAACATGAAGTTTCCTTTAAAATGTTTACTGGAATTCTCTGTGGAGATAAAAATTGGAATTTGTGGGCTTTTTTGTTGTTAAATCATTGAGTAGACAAACTTATAACATTCCTATTAGATCGGAATTGGATTCAGCAAAAACTAAGGGGTCATTCATGAAAAGGAAGGCCCTTTGTGCCGCAATCAGCGACTTCTCCCCGATCATGCTAGGTCTAAAAAAGTGGGTGTGGTGTGAGCTTCTCAAACAGCTTGTTAGCAGGAGTTCCAAATGTCGGACCGCCACTGAGCACATACTGATGACCCATCCAAGGGAGTCACAGAAAACATAAATAGCCTTTATTAAATATGCATTAAAAGAGGCTGGTATAGACAGCTCCAAAAATAATATAAATGTATCAAAGTGAATGACAGGTAGTATGTGGAGGTAGTTTGTATCTATGGGCTTGTTGATATAGTAGGGGGGCCTAAGAAAGATGGAAAAAGGCTCACCCTATCCTTGCCCTATACTGGTATACCCTGCCTATGACGGAATGGCCGCCCGATAGGGGCGATCCCGTGCCTGGAACCTCCTGGGATCCCTAGTGAGGCCCTGACACAGAATAGGCCGTCACCACAAAACTATCTGTAAAAGAGACACCACACCAGTGATATGAAAGAAAAATACCAAAAAATAGTCAATCAATAAATGTCAAAATGAGGAACCAATCGATTCTATTATAATAGGGTTCCAAATAGCGAAGCCTCAAAAATAGGCAATTATGATATATATCCTTAAAAAACGCTGGTTGATACATAATTGTCGGTCATACAAAGCCAAACGCTTTTCACCTTACTTGAAGGATCATCAGGGGCAAAATGATATCAAGACAATATCACGACCAGGCTCGAAATGTATCAAGATTCTCAAAGCCAAAATTTTCAATCACAAAATGGTCAACAAATCCATCAATAAAGTCTCTCTGACCCATTAGTGTATGATACAACACTTAAATATGTAAAAATACAAGACTAAATGTTACAAAATAAACATCTTGTATTCCCTGGTAATTCCGATATTGAAAAGAAGATATTTCATGGCCACATTTGTGTATAGAGCGTATACAACTGAACCGCCGATTGGTCCACAGGTAAGTGTATCACAACACAGTTAATATAGTATCCCCCAATCTGCAGGACTATGGGGGTTAGATGGAAATCAACCTTATGGGGACATAGTGATTGCTGAGAGGCGCTTCTATAATTATAGGCACCACTCGTAGATTGCATAATGTCCGGTACTTCAAAAGCAAATAGTATAGCAACACAGGCTCCTGGATAATATCCTCAATTGTGAGGTAGTGCATAATAGCGCTCAAAGCATGTTGCTTATACTTGCGTGTCCCCATAGATGATGTCGCTCCACATACAGATATAACGCGTGGTCACCAGAAAAAGAGTGGCGCCGCGCTGGTCTGTACCCAGGTCTTTTTAAAGTGGCGTTCAGGCCCTATACGGCGCCGGTAGGTGTGGTCAAGGGCTAGTGTTCGCGCTCACCCACCGTTCTGGTCATGTGACCGAACACATGATCCGGATTATGTCACATGATCGGGGCGGTTGCTTGGGAAACAAGATAAACAGGAAGATAAGTGTTGTTTAACAAGCACAGTCCTTTAAAGCGATAACACCGTTAATCAGGACTCGAGATGTTAGTATTAATATTTCCTTGGGTAATACCAGCGCTCATGTAGGGGGACGAAGGGAAATGGCTATTAACCCTTATTATTAACAATAAAGATGATAAAGCGATGGCTCAAGAGACTCCCCCAAAGATGCATATACTAGGCATGGCTAATAAGTGTTATTATAGAAAACATGTAAATTCAATGGTCTCATTAAGTCCATGAGGTGTAATAGTTTTTAAAGTATAAATCCAGCCTTAACTTGTGATATAAGAGGCTGGTGCTCCTCCATTACATATCACTGCACACACGTGTATACACTGCACATGACGGCTCTTACCCTGTGATATAAGAGGCTGGTGCTCCTCCATTACATGTCACTGCACACACGTGTATACACTGCACATGACAGCTCTTACCTTGTGATATAAGAGGCTGGTGCTCCTCCATTACATATCACTGCACACACGTGTATACACTGCACATGACAGCTCTTACCCTGTGATATAAGAGGCTGGTGCTCCTCCATTACATATCACTGCACACACGTGTATACACTGCACATGACGGCTCTTACCTTGTGATATAAGAGGCTGGTGCTCCTCCATTACATATCACTGCACACACGTGTATACACTGCACATGACGGCTCTTACCTTGTGATATAAGAGGCTGGTACTCCTCCATTACATGTCACTGCACACACGTGTATACACTGCACATGACGGCTCTTACCTTGTGATATAAGAGGCTGGTGCTCCTCCATTACATATCACTGCACACACGTGTATACACTGCACATGACGGCTCTTACCTTGTGATATAAGAGGCTGGTGCTCCTCCATTACATATCACTGCACACACGTGTATACACTGCACATGACAGCTCTTACCTTGTGATATAAGAGGCTGGTGCTCCTCCATTACATGTCACTGCACACACGTGTATACACTGCACATGACGGCTCTTACCTTGTGATATAAGAGGCTGGTACTCCTCCATTACATATCACTGCACACACATGTATACACTGCACATGACGGCTCTTACCTTGTGATATAAGAGGCTGGTGCTCCTCCATTACATATCACTGCACACACGTGTATACACTGCACATGACAGCTCTTACCTTGTGATATAAGAGGCTGGTGCTCCTCCATTACATGTCACTGCACACACGTGTATACACTGCACATGACGGCTCTTACCTTGTGATATAAGAGGCTGGTGCTCCTCCATTACATATCACTGCACACACGTGTATACACTGCACATGACGGCTCTTACCTTGTGATATAAGAGGCTGGTACTCCTCCATTACATGTCACTGCACACACGTGTATACACTGCACATGACGGCTCTTACCTTGTGATATAAGAGGCTGGTGCTCCTCCATTACATATCACTGCACACACGTGTATACACTGCACATGACGGCTCTTACCTTGTGATATAAGAGGCTGGTGCTCCTCCATTACATATCACTGCACACACGTGTATACACTGCACATGACAGCTCTTACCTTGTGATATAAGAGGCTGGTGCTCCTCCATTACATGTCACTGCACACACGTGTATACACTGCACATGACGGCTCTTACCTTGTGATATAAGAGGCTGGTACTCCTCCATTACATATCACTGCACACACATGTATACACTGCACATGACGGCTCTTACCTTGTGATATAAGAGGCTGGTGCTCCTCCATTACATATCACTGCACACACGTGTATACACTGCACATGACAGCTCTTACCTTGTGATATAAGAGGCTGGTGCTCCTCCATTACATGTCACTGCACACACGTGTATACACTGCACATGACGGCTCTTACCTTGTGATATAAGAGGCTGGTGCTCCTCCATTACATATCACTGCACACACGTGTATACACTGCACATGACGGCTCTTACCTTGTGATATAAGAGGCTGGTACTCCTCCATTACATGTCACTGCACACACGTGTATACACTGCACATGACGGCTCTTACCTTGTGATATAAGAGGCTGGTGCTCCTCCATTACATATCACTGCACACACGTGTATACACTGCACATGACGGCTCTTACCTTGTGATATAAGAGGCTGGTGCTCCTCCATTACATATCACTGCACACACGTGTATACACTGCACATGACAGCTCTTACCTTGTGATATAAGAGGCTGGTGCTCCTCCATTACATGTCACTGCACACACGTGTATACACTGCACATGACGGCTCTTACCTTGTGATATAAGAGGCTGGTACTCCTCCATTACATATCACTGCACACACATGTATACACTGCACATGACGGCTCTTACCTTGTGATATAAGAGGCTGGTGCTCCTCCATTACATATCACTGCACACACGTGTATACACTGCACATGACAGCTCTTACCTTGTGATATAAGAGGCTGGTGCTCCTCCATTACATGTCACTGCACACACGTGTATACACTGCACATGACGGCTCTTACCTTGTGATATAAGAGGCTGGTGCTCCTCCATTACATATCACTGCACACACGTGTATACACTGCACATGACGGCTCTTACCTTGTGATATAAGAGGCTGGTGCTCCTCCATTACATGTCACTGCACACACGTGTATACACTGCACATGACGGCTCTTACCTTGTGATATAAGAGGCTGGGGCTCCTCCATTACATGTCACTGCACACACGTGTATACACTGCACATGACGGCTCTTACCTTGTGATATAAGAGGCTGGTGCTCCTCCATTACATATCACTGCACACACGTGTATACACTGCACATGACGGCTCTTACCTTGTGATATAAGAGGCTGGTGCTCCTCCATTACATATCACTGCACACACGTGTATACACTGCACATGACGGCTCTTACCTTGTGATATAAGAGGCTGGTACTCCTCCATTACATGTCACTGCACACACGTGTATACACTGCACATGACGGCTCTTACCTTGTGATATAAGAGGCTGGTGCTCCTCCATTACATATCACTGCACACACGTGTATACACTGCACATGACGGCTCTTACCTTGTGATATAAGAGGCTGGTGCTCCTCCATTACATATCACTGCACACACGTGTATACACTGCACATGACAGCTCTTACCTTGTGATATAAGAGGCTGGTGCTCCTCCATTACATGTCACTGCACACACGTGTATACACTGCACATGACGGCTCTTACCTTGTGATATAAGAGGCTGGTACTCCTCCATTACATATCACTGCACACACATGTATACACTGCACATGACGGCTCTTACCTTGTGATATAAGAGGCTGGTGCTCCTCCATTACATATCACTGCACACACGTGTATACACTGCACATGACAGCTCTTACCTTGTGATATAAGAGGCTGGTGCTCCTCCATTACATGTCACTGCACACACGTGTATACACTGCACATGACGGCTCTTACCTTGTGATATAAGAGGCTGGTTCTCCTCCATTACATATCACTGCACACACGTGTATACACTGCACATGACGGCTCTTACCTTGTGATATAAGAGGCTGGTGCTCCTCCATTACATGTCACTGCACACACGTGTATACACTGCACATGACGGCTCTTACCTTGTGATATAAGAGGCTGGGGCTCCTCCATTACATATCACTGCACACACGTGTATACACTGCACATGACGGCTCTTACCCTGTGATATAAGAGGCTAGTGCTCCCCCATTACATATCACTGCACACACGTGTATACACTGCACATGACGGCTCTTACCTTGTGATATAAGAGGCTGGTGCTCCTCCATTACATATCACTGCACACACGTGTATACACTGCACATGACGGCTCTTACCTTGTGATATAAGAGGCTGGGGCTCCTCCATCATGGCCTCCTTGTACAGATCCTTGTGTCCTTCTATATACTCCCACTCCTCCATGGAGAAATAGACAGTGACATCCTGACACCTTATAGGAACCTGACAACACAATGACACCGTCATCACCCAGACCCCTCCAGTGCTGTTACTGGAGAATTTCCCAGCATTCCCAGCAGTGTCACCTCTCCAGTCAGCAGCTCCATCATCTTGTGGGTGAGTTCTAGGATCTTCTGCTCATGTATCAGGGGATGAGGTTCTGTGATGAGGTGAGGGGTCCTGCTCCGCCCTCCTGACTCCTGCAGATGGATGATGGGAGTCACACAGTCCCCCGATGTCTTCTTCACTATTGTGTACTCCTGTGGATGGAGAGAGACACTTAGGGAATAAACCCTTCAGGGGCCATGTGCTCTCCTCCGGCCCTTTCCTCCTGGGTACAACGTGCCTACTTACCTTCTCATGGCTCCTACAACATGACTATTGGTCAATGGTCACATGACACATCACTCACCATACTGGGGCTGATCTTCAGGTTCTCCATCACTTGGAAGGTCTGGAGGCCGTTCTACAGGACCCTGGACTCTTCCTATCACTTCCTATGATGGATTCTCCTTCCCGATGTCTGACTTGTTACAGAATACAATAAAGAGGAGAGAAATCTAGAAAAGTTTACCTCTCCGCTCAGCAGGGAGATGATCTCCAAGGTGAGGTCTAATATTCTTCTGCTGATCTCCTTCCTGTCCATCCTTGGTGGCTCATTCAGGAGAAGGCTCGTATTGCTGGTTTTCTTCATGACACCTTCAAAGAAAGGAATAAAGGTTAATCAGTGAGTCCCATGTCCCCGAT
This sequence comes from Rhinella marina, assembly GCA_900303285.1. Lineage (NCBI taxonomy): Eukaryota > Metazoa > Chordata > Amphibia > Anura > Bufonidae > Rhinella > Rhinella marina. The sequence goes on from ONZH01008259.1 coordinate 51,407, forward strand.
AATGAGGCCGAGAAAAAGTACAACTCATCCCGCAAAACTCAGACCCTCATAAAGCTGCACTGACGGGAAAACCCTGAGCTCCATGTGTATCTAAGCTCCTGGCAGTGCAGTGTGTATCTAAGCTCCTGGCAGTGCAGTGTGTTGAGGCAGGAGACTCTGAGCTCCGTGTGTATCTAAGCTCCTGGCAGTGCAGTGTGGGGAGACAGGAGACTCTATGCTCCCAGTATGTCCCGAGTTTCTCAGCCCGCCCGTCGGTTGGTGACTTGGGCTGGTCGGTACACAGTCCACTGCACACATGTACTTGGAGGAGAATACTTGTGTGTGACTCAGGCCTAAGGCAGCTGTATAACTTCAATAGAGGTGGGATTAACCCTTCTTCTCCTGGAAGCTCTTCCTCCAGTCCCTCATACAAATACTCCGGGGTCATGTCTTCTGGATCGGGGGAGGGCGGTGAGCTGCTGCCAGGAATGGGCATGCTGAATTCAATTTGCCTGATCCTTATTTCCCCTCACATTATCTTTTTTGGGTGCAGTCAGGAGCCCCCCATACACATCAGATACTCGGCCAGCCCTGCCAACATCGGCCGAGGGTAATTTATTGTTAATGGAAGCTTTTTATTTTATTCAATATTCTTTATTGAATCCTATAAAACATCGAGATAAAACTTGTCTCTGGTAAATTCTGCTCTTCATTCAAATAACTTTTACAAGTGTGAGCAAAAATTAGAGTTGGCAGTCCGGGGTCACTCCTGTCCAGACCTCGATTAACTTGCTTTCTATCTCCTCCCCCCACATCCAAATAGTCACAGAGGTCCCATACATCTGTAGTGGCCGTGTTTTGTGGTGGCCCCAGAGCCGACATTGTCGAGGTGTCACCACTTGTTCTCCGGAAGGGATGGTAAGATATGGTGCCCCCCAATGGGAAATAGGTCCATAGAGTCAGGGTCTGCAGTAACCAAGGGGCTTCTTTACTGGAGGAATTCAGGTACAAAACAATACAGGCAAGGCATAGGGCCGGCTTCTCCAATCTCCTCCCTGAGGCGAGGCGTAGGGCTGGCTTCTCCAGTCTCCGCCCTCAAATGAGGCATAGGGCTGGCTTCTCCAATCTCCTCCCTGAGATGAGGCATAGGGCCGGCTTCTCCAGTCTCCTCCCTGAGACGAGGCATAGGGCTGGCTTCTCCAGTCTCCTCCCTGAGACGAGGCATAGGGCTGGCTTCTCCAGTCTCCGCCCTGAGATGAGGCATAGGGCTGGCTTCTCCAGTCTCCTCCCTGAGACGAGGCATAGGGCTGGCTTCTCCAATCTCCTCCCTGAGACGAGGCATAGGGCCGGCTTCTCCAGTCTCCTCCCTGAGACGAGGCATAGGGCTGGCTTCTCCAGTCTCCTCCCTGAGACGAGGCATAGGGCTGGCTTCTCCATTCTCCTCCCTGAGACGAGGCATAGAGCCGGCTTCTCCAGTCTCCTCCCTGAGACGAGGCATAGGGCTGGCTTCTCCAGTCTCCTCCCTGAGACGAGGCATAGGGCTGGCTTCTCCATTCTCCTCCCTGAGACGAGGCATAGGGCTGGCTTCTCCAGTCTCCTCCCTGAGACGAGGCATAGAGCCGGCTTCTCCAGTCTCCTCCCTGAGACGAGGCATAGGACCGGCTTCTCCAGTGTCCTCCCTGAGACGAGGCATAGGGTTGGCTTCTCCAGTCTTCTCCCTGAGATAAGGCATAGGGCTGGCTTCTCCAGTCTCCTCCCTGAGACAAGGCATATAGTTGGATTCTCCAGTCTCCTCCCTGAGACAATGCATATAGCTGGCTTCTCCAGTCTCCTCCCTGAGATGAGGCATAGGGCTGGCTTCTCCAGTCTCCTCCCTGAGATGAGGCATAGGGCTGGCTTCTCCAGTCTCCTCCCTGAGACGAGGCATAGGGCTGGCTTCTCCAGTCTCCTCCCTGGCAGAAGAAGGGTTTGATGCTGAGAAAGGCCTGAGCTAGCTGTCCCTCTCTCTCTCTCAGAAGGCTGGTATCCTGGCTAAGGCTGGAGGTCCACGGTCTGTAGCTCAGTAGTCCGGGTGGCTCCTTGGTCACAGGGCTGGTGATCCATGATATGTGGCTCAGTGTCCCCATCACAGCGGTTCCTTCTAGTCACTCATGCAGACTGGCATGAGTCTCCTCTTCAAAGCACTGGTCCCTAACTGCAGAACACTAGGGACTCTGACTGCTCTCCATATATACCAACTCTAGCTAGACTGGAACCTTTTAGTTGGAGGGGTGGAGTGGAGAAGTTCAGCACAAACAGATACATTGTTACACTTTCCGTCTCTCATAGACTTACATTAGAGCTTCAATAGCTAAACCAGACATTCAAAAGGTCAGTCTATCTGGTTTTGGTGGTAAACAAGTCTGGCTTTTTCCCCTCCAAAACATGGTCTTCTTCAAACCTTTCCGTAGTTGTGGAAAATTACCAGCTTCTCATTCAAAGTCTCAAAAGTCTCTCAGTATTCATTAACCCTTTCCACAGAGCTTTGCAAATACAGTGCAAATGGATCAGGATATATATCACAACAGACATATAAAATGCAGTTAAACAGTATTAAACTGTGCACGTTAACCCTTTCAAGTAAAATAAAGTAAGAAGTTAATGTCTTTGCGTAGGGGGAACAGGGCAAATGTCCACAAATGTCCAGACTTTAAAGTACTTCTGCTCAAGGGCACTACACATCTTCCCCCATCCCCCGATCACATCAAATCCATATAGAGGAGAAAATTTAACCCTTTACATGTCTTATGGCCAGGCTTTACACCCCGCACCTGCCATCTTGGGAGTTATAGTAACTTTATAGCCTTTCCCTGGTGAATACAATAAATGGATATTAACCCCTTCATTACTGTAAAAGCCTGTCCCATTGGACATTATGATAATCTCTATATCAGTGATCAGTGGAGCACCAGCCTTCCCTCCCCTCATCTAGAGGGCGTTTGGCCACCTATACACACAGACTTCTGGAAAGTCTACACAGGGCAGAGTGCCCCCTGTACAGAACTTCTAGACTTCCAGGAGTCTCCCATCAAAGCCAAAAAGGAGGGTTCCCCCTGGTAAAGAGGGGCAAATACACCTGTATACACTGCACACGATAATCTTACCTTGTGATATAAGAGGCTGGTGCTCCTCCATTACATATCACTGCACACACATGTATACACTGCACATGACGGCTCTTACCTTGTGATATAAGAGGCTGGTGCTCCTCCATTACATATCACTGCACACACGTGTATACACTGCACATGACGGCTCTTACCTTGTGATATAAGAGGCTGGTGCTCCTCCATTACATGTCACTGCACACACGTGTATACACTGCACATGACGGCTCTTACCTTGTGATATAAGAGGCTGGAGCTCCTCCATTACATGTCACTGCACACACGTGTATACACTGCACATGACGGCTCTTACCTTGTGATATAAGAGGCTGGAGCTCCTCCATTACATGTCACTGCACACACGTGTATACACTGCACATGACGGCTCTTACCTTGTGATATAAGAGGCTGGGGCTCCTCCATTACATGTCACTGCACACACGTGTATACACTGCACATGACGGCTCTTACCTTGTGATATAAGAGGCTGGTGCTCCTCCATTACATGTCACTGCACACACGTGTATACACTGCACATGACGGCTCTTACCCTGTGATATAAGAGGCTGGGGCTCCTCCATTACATATCACTGCACACACGTGTATACACTGCACATGACGGCTCTTACCTTGTGATATAAGAGGCTGGTGCTCCTCCATTACATGTCACTGCACACACGTGTATACACTGCACATGACGGCTCTTACCTTGTGATATAAGAGGCTGGTGCTCCTCCATTACATATCACTGCACACACGTGTATACACTGCACATGACGGCTCTTACCTTGTGATATAAGAGGCTGGTGCTCCTCCATTACATGTCACTGCACACACGTGTATACACTGCACATGATGGCTCTTACCCTGTGATATAAGAGGCTGGTGCTCCTCCATTACATGTCACTGCACACACGTGTATACACTGCACATGACGGCTCTTACCTTGTGATATAAGAGGCTGGGGCTCCTCCATTACATGTCACTGCACACACGTGTATACACTGCACATGACAGCTCTTACCTTGTGATATAAGAGGCTGGTGCTCCTCCATTACATGTCACTGCACACACGTGTATACAGTGCACATGACGGCTCTTACCTTGTGATATAAGAGGCTGGTGCTCCTCCATTACATGTCACTGCACACACGTGTATACAGTGCACATGACGGCTCTTACCTTGTGATATAAGAGGCTGGTGCTCCTCCATTACATGTCACTGCACACACGTGTATACACTGCACATGACGGCTCTTACCCTGTGATATAAGAGGCTGGTGCTCCTCCATTACATGTCACTGCACACACGTGTATACACTGCACATGACGGCTCTTACCTTGTGATATAAGAGGCTGGTGCTCCTCCATTACATGTCACTGCACACACGTGTATACACTGCACATGACGGCTCTTACCTTGTGATATAAGAGGCTGGTGCTCCTCCATTACATGTCACTGCACACACGTGTATACACTGCACATGACGGCTCTTACCTTGTGATATAAGAGGCTGGTGCTCCTCCATTACATGTCACTGCACACACGTGTATACACTGCACATGACGGCTCTTACCTTGTGATATAAGAGGCTGGTGCTCCTCCATTACATGTCACTGCACACACGTGTATACACTGCACATGACGGCTCTTACCTTGTGATATAAGAGGCTGGTGCTCCTCCATTACATGTCACTGCACACACGTATATACACTGCACATGACGGCTCTTACCTTGTGATATAAGAGGCTGGTGCTCCTCCATTACATGTCACTGCACACACGTATATACACTGCACATGACGGCTCTTACCTTGTGATATAAGAGGCTGGTGCTCCTCCATTACATGTCACTGCACACACGTGTATACACTGCACATGACGGCTCTTACCTTGTGATATAAGAGGCTGGTGCTCCTCCATTACATGTCACTGCACACACGTGTACACACTGCACATGACGGCTCTTACCTTGTGATATAAGAGGCTGGTGCTCCTCCATTACATGTCACTGCACACACGTGTATACACTGCACATGACGGCTCTTACCTTGTGATATAAGAGGCTGGTGCTCCTCCATTACATGTCACTGCACACACGTATATACACTGCACATGACGGCTCTTACCTTGTGATATAAGAGGCTGGTGCTCCTCCATTACATGTCACTGCACACACGTGTATACACTGCACATGACGGCTCTTACCCTGTGATATAAGAGGCTGGGGCTCCTCCATCATGGCCTCCTTGTACAGATCCTTGTGTCCTTCTATATACTCCCACTCCTCCATGGAGAAATAGACAGTGACATCCTGACACCTTATAGGAACCTGACAACACAATGACACCGTCATCACCCAGACCCCTCCAGTGCTGTTACTGGAGAATTTCCCAGCATTCCCAGCAGTGTCACCTCTCCAGTCAGCAGCTCCATCATCTTGTGGGTGAGTTCTAGGATCTTCTGCTCATGTATCAGGAGGTGAGGCTCTGTGATGGGGTGAGGGGTCCTGCTCCGCCCTCCTGACTCCTGGAGATGGATGATGGGAGTCACACAGTCCCCCGATGTCTTCTTCACTATTGTGTAATCCTGTGGATGGAGAGAGACACTTAGGGAATAAACCCTTCAGGGGCCATGTGCTCTCCTCCGGCCCTTTCCTCCTGGGTACAACGTGCCTACTTACCTTCTCATGGCTCCTACAACATGACTATTGGTCACTGATCACATGACACATCACTCACCATACTGGGGGCTTATCTTCAGGTTCTCCATCACTTGGAAGGTCTGGAGGCCGTTCTACAGGACCCTGGACTCTTCCTATCACTTCCTATGATGGATTCTCCTTCCCGATGTCTGACTTGTTACAGAATACAATAAAGAGGAGAGAAATCTAGAAAAGTTTACCTCTCCGCTCAGCAGGGAGATGATCTCCAAGGTGAGGTCTAATATTCTTCTGCTGATCTCCTTCCTGTCCATCCTTGGTGGATCATTCAGGAGAAGGGTCATATTGCTGGTTTTCTTCATGATGCCTCCAATAAAAGGAATAAAGGTTAATCAGTGAGTTCCATGTCCCCTATAATGAGGTTGAGAGAAAGTACAACTCATCCCCCAAAACTCAGACCCTCATAAAGCTGCACTGATTGGAAAAACCCTGAGCTCTGTGTGTATCTAAGCTCCTGGCTGCTGGACATGAAGTTGTACAAATAACTCCAGTTTCCTTCACTTGGCAGCGGTTGCTGAACGCCCACACAAGATGAAGGCGGACAGTCTTACGAGGCAGTTTCCCAGCAATGTTTTGGCAGCAAGTTTTCCCAAATACCAATGTCCTCTAGATGCAGCAATCTGTGTCTCCTGATACAACTCCTCACATCCCCTGCTCTGCAGTTCCCGGCTGAGGGCAGCACAAATATCTCCTATTATCTGCAGTTCTAGCGCCAAGGAGCAGAACTCCAAATCACAGGCAGCAATGGCAGCAGCAAAGGATGTCGAGCCTTCTCCTCAGAGGTCATCTCCACTGCACTCTCCTCTCAGCTGAACGCACTGGAAGAAATATCTGAGCTCAGGCTCCATTATCTCTAGACGAGGGTCAATAAAAACCTGCTCCAGCTGGGAAAAAAAAAACATTCTATTTTTTGCTGTGCTCAGGCACAGACCGAAGTCCCACGTTAGTGCTCCCGATCTGTGTATCAGTTTCCTCATTGCACCCTATTTTGCGGATTGCAGACTCATTCAAGTCAATACCGTGCACGCAGAGGGTGCCCTGCTCCACACCACGGGCACAGGGCACATGAGCGCACCAGGGAGCCTAATAATTATGATCGTGGTAGGTTTTGTTTTTTATAAAATAATTTCCGTTAGTAAAGTAAACTGATGTTTGCGAGCCGCAGTATGGGCACCGGGGACACATGGTCATGTGCATGAGGCCTAATAGTCAATTTTGTATCCTTTTTACTGGCTAAGAGTAGCTTGCTGTAGTTTTCGACAAATATCTGACACCTTTCCTAAGGAATCCAAGCCCATTCTTCTTCGGCTCCACCAGATTTGATTTTATCGTAAGAGAAAGAGATGACCTGGACCAAGGTTTGCTGCTGACTGCTTAAAGGGGTTGTCAGAGTTATTTTTTTGTCCTTTGTATGTTTCTAACTAGTCAAATACAACAGCTTTTCAATACACTTTCTGCTTCTAAACTTGCTGGTTTCTCAGATTTCACTCAGGGTCACATGACCTGTGATGTCACCTTCCCTGCCTGCTAATCTTGTATTCGTACACCATCAGATGAGAGCCTGTACACGAGAGGTCACTGTGCTGGCCACGCCCCCTGCTCTCTGCCTGGATTCTTTCAGATAAAACATTAACCCCTTCGGCCAGAACACACTCAAGGCTTTACAACAGCAGCTGCAGATGTAAAGAGACACAGGATCTGCCCTCCTTAACCTACAGATACAGAACTGACACTGGAGCTGATCTGCAACGTATTGTATTGTACAAGAACAGGTAGGGGGAAGATCCTGTGTGCATCAGCAGTGTCATTGTACAGCTGGGACTTGTAGTCCTACACGTACAGCATGCTGCGGAGTATTCCAGCAGATATGTCACTTAGGGCAGCTCTTGTATTCACTCCTTTTGCAGAGCAGGAAGGGGGAGGGGCTGAGATTGTTATTACTGCATGTAAACAAAGGCCAGAAGAGAACCAGGGAAATGAGGAAAAACATTTTTTTTGCCTAAAACTTGCTTAACTTAGTTATATATTGCTGCCCATCAGATTTAAAGTACTATATATTTATTTTTCATAACCCCTTTGAGGTTTTCGTTCAAAATCTTCACAAATCCTTCTTTCTTTAGGATCCTTCCACCTTGACGAGACTCCCAGGTCCAGATGCATTACTCCCACCAACATGTTTCACTGTGGGGACGGTGTTCTTTGGGTTATAAGCCTCTCTCTTTTTCCTTCGAACATAAGCAATGTTTTTTCTGGCCAAAGAGGACATGCTTCCAGTATGCACGATTTTTCTCCAGGTTGTTCTCAGCGTACTTCAGTCTTGCTTGAAGGTGTCTTTTCTGCAGAAGTGGAGTCTTTTGTGGTCTACAACCACACAATGTATTCCTGTGCAGGGCTCTAGTCATTGTCTCACTAGTGTCCTGGCAGTTGTTATGGGTTCTTTATGTGCTCTCCGGTTTTAAGATCCGTCATAGGCTCTCAAAACTACAGCACAATGCTTCGGTTTTGTCCCCACTCATTGTCAATAGGGACAAAACTGAACAAACCAGAACATAGTGCACCTGAATGCGTTTCGGTTTGTTGCACTCCGCATGCAGTGTTTTTGTGTCCGGCGTGGAAAACTGAACATGACGGATCCGACACCAAAAACCATGTAAGTCAATAGTACCGGATCGGTGTTTTTTTTTTTTAGGGCACAGCACCCATTGACTTACAATGGTTTTAGTGCCAGATCCGGTTTCTTCATTATCCATAGAATACAACCAGGTCCATTCTGAACGGATGCAGTGTCACGCTCTGGTATAGCCACACCAAGCATAAGAGGAAAGGGAAAAAGACCAAACAAGGAAACCCTGAAACTAGGTCCTGACTGACTACCAGTATGAACAGGCCTTAGTGGTAGGAGAGTTCATACACAGGAACTTAATAACACCTGACTCTAGAGAACCCTGCCACTAGTGACAGGGGAAGGAGTCATCCCTTTCCTCCAAAAGGACGGACGAACAGGAGACTCCAGAAGGCAAAACCACAACAGGGAAAAGTAGGATAAACACAAAAGGGAAAATGACACTTATCTTAATGCAGATATTGCAGCAACCGGATCTCAAACGAGAACCACACCACACACAACAAAGTCAGCAGAAAGTATAAACCACAAGGGATACTGGGAGAGGAAGGGATAAATAGGGGAAAGATAATCACCACACCCGCAACAGCTGAGGGGAAGGGGTGTGGTAAACAGCAACCAAACCAAGAGGAAAACATGTCAAATTATGTCACTTTTGAAAGTCTTGCCAATCGCCTGCAACCTGATGCAGGCACGTTCGTGACATGCAGACTGTTATATTATTCTAAATGAAGCGTTTTGACATGTCCTGCCAGATCTCAAAACCGTACAGCAAAAACGCTTATGTGAAAGTAGCATTAGTATATTTTCTTTAGTGAGTATGGCACTGTTGTATTTACTATGTTTTTTGCGCTCACCGAGTGCTGCTATTGCGTTTGTTTTTGTGCTTTTTAAGCCAAGGCGACGTGCGCCTGCTGCTTTGTTTAATAAGTCATTTTTATATGATCTTATAAGATACTTTGACGTGGGATCTCACCATACAAGATGTACAGGAAGTTCTGCACCTGCTTCTGTATTTGTGGTCTCTTCAGTAGAAATTAAGCCGTGTGCAGACACCAGCTGTCTCATTAACCCCTTGTGGTTTTGTCTTTTAAACACTGCCGTCTTCAGAATAAAGGCGAGAGAATGCTTTGAGTCTCTGTGTCTCTTTCTAACACATACTTTGAACTGGTTCAGAACCAATTTGGACCAGCAGGACACTGGGATAGCGAGATTCCCCTTACATTAGCAGCTCCAACATACAGCCCCATGTAAATAACATCACCCCCTCTCTCTCTAGCCCCTCTAACATACAGTCACATGTAAATAACATCACCCCCTCTCTCTCTAGCCCCTCTAACATACAGTCACATGTAAATAACATCACCCCCTCTCTCTCTAGCCCCTCTAACATACAGTCACATGTAAATAACATCACCCCCTCTCTCTAGCCCCTCCAACATACAGTCGCATGTAAATAACATCACCCCCTCTCTCTAGCCCTCCAACATACAGTCCCATGTAAATAACATCACCCCCTTTCTCTAGCCCCTCCAACATACAATCCCATGTAAATAACATCACCCCCTCTCTCTAGCCCCTCCAACATACAGTCCCATGTAAATAACATCACCCCCTCTCTCTCAAGTCCCTCCAACATACAATCCCATGTAAATAACATCACCCCCTCTCTCTCAAGTCCCTCCAACATAAAGTCCCATGTAAATAACATCACTACCTCTCTCTATCCCCTACAACATACAGTCCCATGTAAATAACATCACCCCCTCTCTCTATCCCCTCCAACATACAGTCCCATGTAAATAACATCACGCCCTCTCTCTATCCCCTCCAACATACAGTCCTATGTAAATAACATCACCCCCTCTCTCTATCCCTCCAACATACAGTCCCATGTAAATAACATCACCCCCTCTCTCTAGCCCCTCCAACATACAGCCCCATGTAAATAACCTCCCCCTCCAGTCACCCCTGGGAAAATGAATGCACATCAGGCTATTATAGCCAAGTGATAACGTACATTCCAATATAGTGGATCTTCCCTGTACTTTACTCCAGACCCCCCCCTTCCCCAGGGGCTGAGAAGCTCCAGTCCGCCCCCCTGACCAGCATTAAAGGAAATGTGACATCAGAAAATTACCTGATGTTTAAATCACTTTTTTAACATATTTTTAAATCATTTTCAATTGTTTTTTATAATTTTCCATGTCATGATATATATATAAACTACAAATCCTGCAGTTTTCGCACTGGCCACTACGTCTAATAATTAACGCCACTTCTTGGTTTGTACATTTCACTTTACTGCAGCTAAAGGAAATGTGCCACCCAAAAATTTCCTACCAGTTAAAACCAGTAGTAGCGTATCTCCTTCTTTTTTTTTTTTTTTTAAATCTGTTCTTTATTTTCTGATTGTAGATTTTTGTGATCGCCGCCCCCATAATCATGTTCAAGAAGTAGAAAAAAAAAACGATTAGAAAGAAAGGAGGCGTGCTGTCATCTGGTTTTACCAGCAGATAAATATTTTGGGGACACATTTCCTTTAAAGAGTAACCCCATGGAGAACCAACACTTTTTTTGAAACTTTTGCCATGTCATAGGGACATATCAAAAGTGTTGATCGGCAGGGGTCCCAGTGCTGAGCCCCCCAATTGATCTCTAGAACAAGGAGTCAGTAGCGCTCATCCAATGGCTGCTTCTCCTCACTGCTGAGCGCAATACTGAAGAAGGTGTCTAAGGCTTCTGAGACATTTAGGTGTCTAAGGCTTCTAAGACATTTAGGTGTCTAAGGCTTCTAAGACATTTAGGTGTCTAAGGCTTCTAAGACATTTAGGTGTCTAAGGCTTCTAAGACATTTAGGGAAATAATCTTGGGAGTTTTGTATTTCTTGCAGAAGCAAAGAGATCTATCGGAGGAGCCTCACATTTCTATCATACCTGGACACAAGCTCGATTCTGAAGACTCCAATCTCCTGACTGTAGTTGAACCCTGCGCAAACAATAATCTGTTCTCACATTTAGATGACCCTTCAAATGAATTGCTGAGAGTCCTCAAATGATCCTCTGCTCAAAAAAAGATTTATTCGGCCATTTTGTTTCAAGCTACATTTTTTGCGCCCTCCTGCCGGTTTAGGGATGCCACTACAGTCATGTTGTCCAATCTTAACTGGACGTCTTTTCCCCTCTATCTGCAGAGACAGCATTTTGAACGCTTCTCAAACCGCCTGAAGTTCTCTTAGGCCTGAGGAGAACTTGGCCTCTACTGTTCACCACTGTCCTTGGAAGAGCAATGCACTTCTCAGCCCCAATGACTTGCATCCTCAGTGACTATTTTTAATTCCTTAAAGCTGCAGGGAAAACTTCTCTGAAGGGGATTTGGATTCTGCCACCATGATAGGGACTGATTTACTGTTTGGGTAATGCTGATTTTGTCCCCTAAAGTGTTTTGGTCTCTGTTTCAGCTTTCTAGCAACCCCTGTTGAGTGACCCGAAAATTAAACTGGGCCCGCTTGACTGCTATCTAACAGTCTCTTCGCCTCTCGGACAGAACAGAAGGGGTGGGCAAGAAAATTTGACACTTTGGTCAGCACTTTTCAAATTTTCTGAGAAGTTTTGAGTCTAATAGTATTCCTAAAAGGATTAATTCATGGGAAGGCAAAGGGTTGTGTCATGTACGCACCGCCGCGTCTCGCGACCAGGGATGGATCTGCCAGGGGCCAGACTACCTCCAAGCTCTCACTCTGCGCACACACCACACACTCAGGCCACAAAGTGAGTGTAGATCGCCCCAAACACACACAGACCCAGCACCCCAAACACCCGCTGCCACCACCGACTTTGGCTTAAGCCGGAAACGTTGCACAATTCACGTATATCCGTTCCGCGCACAGGCAATCACAGAGTCACGCGTTCAGGCTATGGATTCTTTAGAGCAACAAGGCAAACTTATGAAGGGAATATTTTATACACAAAAGTAGTGCAGTGCTTACAAAAACAGATGTAAAATGAGACAAGATAAGAATAACGTACACAAAAAGTAAGAGTAAAATAAATGGGAGAAAAACAGTAATAGAAACTTACTGCCCCGGGAGAAGGGGAAGAAAATGGTCAATCGCCAGCTCGGCTGTAACTCCCACACGATGTCACACTGAAATCTGTCCATGTAACAATTTTATAGAACTAGGACTGGTTTCGAGTTTCCAGTTGGCCCAGTCATTGACTAACCAAATCCCAGTTCTTCCATTGGGGGGGGCAATTAATGAGGGGAGTGGAGGGCCTTGAATATCGAAATTTCTTTGTTTTACAGTTTTCAAATCCCCCAGTATCTGGTCTAGCAGGGGGGAGCAGATGTTTCTTTAAAGCTAGTACCTGGCAACCAGAGGTGTGAGATTTGACGGGAGGATGAGGAGAAATGTCCATTTGTTCATCTTGTATGTAGCTGGCAGACTCCTCCCTGCTGGGGTAGACCATAGGCTTCAAAGAGCGGTCAGTCATTTGGTTAATGACCCTTCTATCCAGCAGAAATCACACTTTATATAACAGAGACACAACATAGATAATTCTATACTGACTACAAGGAGTATGCCCCCCCCCCACATTATATTCATGACAGGTTGGATTACTTCTAGTTTATCACCCGCCCTAATAAGGAAGCGGGCAAGTTCCATGCACAGGAGGAGGATCTATGTTGAACTTCTGTATAACCGACAGTTTGGGTTCCTGATGACTCTGCAGATCAATAATACTTATCACACGCACGCCTTCGTTTATTCACTTAACCTGATTAAGGATTATATGGTATGATCATTTGTATAACTGCTCGTGTTTCACATATTGGAAAGTACCGTCATTTATTGTACACCTGCTCCGGTGGGTATAGAAAGAGAATAATACATCCAATAAAGTAGAGCAGTACATGGTGACAGATATACCAGGTCTCTGTCCGGACCTCCTAGATTCGACTTCCATCCAATACTCTTGAATGGTCTACTTGAGACCACCCATGGAGACACACAAAGTAATGTAAGAAAAAGAGATGAGCGAACGTGCTCATAACGAGCACTGTAGCGCTCGGCTCCCCTGCGCTCGCCGGATGCCTGCGCCCATGCGAGCGCAGGGGAGCCGAGCGCTACAGTACTCGTTACGAGCACGTTCGCTCATCTCTAGTAAGAAACTAAGGTTCTTACCTTCACCGCGGTTTTTAATCTGTGTGTCCTCTAGTCCTCAGTCTGCAGGTGCTGGGCCTCAGGTATTGATGTCTTTCGTTGTCTCCTTGCTCACCCAGGAACACCAAAAACTGTTAGAGTGGTCTCAAGTAGACCATTAAAGTATTTTGGATAGAAGTCAAATGTACTGCTTTACTTTATTGCATGTATTAGTCTCTTTATATACCCACCAGATTGAACCCCCACAATACCCACCAGAGCGGGCAGGGTTCACAATTATACAAATGACCATAAAATACAATCCTTAATCAGGCTAATCAGGCTAAGTGAATAAACAAAGGTGTGATTGTGATAAGTATTATTGATACACAGAGTCATCATGAACTCAAACTGTTGGTTATATAGAAGTTCAGCATCGGTCATATCAAGATGCCCTATCAGAAACATACTGCTCTCCAGGGAGGGAGCTGAACCACTCACTACTAACAGGTCATAACGATTATGTTCGCCACTTCCACCATGACCTATGTATAGACTCTTGGTGCAGAAGTGATCCTAAAAGGGAGGAACTGAAACTGGTAATGGTGCAGGGCCCCTTCCCAGATATATCGCTATCTGCAGGTACCTCTGAATTGGAATATGGTAATAGGCATCCCTGAGAGCTAAGGTATATGTTTAGCCACCTCTCGGCATATTTGCTGTGCTGCGGACGGATCTACGCCGCTCCCCATTATAGTGAATGCGGCCTTCCGCCAGCTCACGGATGTACACTGTAGTTATGGATCCTAACAGGGCCATAAAATCTCATATTTTAACAGATTTACGGTGGATTTTATAGTCTCCACTTTGAACTTCTTGTATTAGATATACTTGTTTTAGACTTTTTAGGTTTATTATTAGACAGTATTTCCCACTTTTTTTTTTAATCAGAAAAAACATGGAATGATAATGTGTTTTCCTCTGATTCTGAGATACCAGGGTAACGGCCCGCAGGAACAGAAGATCAGACGCCTTTTCCAGCTTTATTTCTAAATCCTGCCCAAACAACATTCCGCCATGAAAGGGAAGACTACACAATTTCATCATGGAACCGTCCACGGAGCTGTAGATCCGGCCATCATTCCTACAGATTCTGCAGTAATCTCAGAAAGAAAGTCAACTGCCTTAAGAAACAGAGGGAAGGAAACCTTTAGAGTGTCATAAGGGACGTTTTCTTTTAAGAGATACACCAGCTGTCCCAACCATCTCCTGCAACAGAGGTGGCGGCTAAATTTGGTTTAAACTGTGCAGCTGCTGATTCCCAAGGTCTTTTAGAATTCCAGAGGAGCATGAATGGCCTATAAGTCTCCTCACGCCGATTAAGGAGCTCTCTCCCCAAGGAGAGATAGTACCACTTTATAGTCCTAGGTGTGAACAGCTTCTTATCTTCCATTCTATTTTAATTAGTGAATGTAACTTTTTGTGAAGAGTAAAAACTCTTCTGCCTTCGTTCTCTACCGCTGAACATTTCATCCTCAACCTTTCTCTGGATTTTTTCATCAGATAAATTCGTAGGCTCACAGAATTGAGTATAGACTATAGAGGGGATAAACATACAGCTTATGTCAGGAAAAAAAACCCTAAAATTTAACTTTTAATGTATATAGTTTAAAAACCACACAAAATAAAAAAAAAACATTTTTTGGGGATAGTACATAGGATAATATAGCCCACACACGTGTGACTGGATGTATGCCAGACAAATAATAATGGTGCTTCCTATAAAGGGTAATACAATAAAGGAGCAAAAGAGAGTAGGGTTACTCACGAGTCCTGTATGGTATACGATGGTTTGGTGTAGCTACTCACAGACCATATGGGATGTTCGTGGAAGGATGCCCACCGGATTCCACCGAAGACACAAATAATGGTGCAAAATGATAAATAAATGCGTGGGGGGGGGTTGATGTCAACTACCACTGGGTGTCCCTTTCAGGCTATCCCTGCCTAAAAGCGGAGCACCTGCCCCGAAAGGCGGCAACCCCTCTTATCGGTGGCTAAAACCTTATTGACCCTAGAAGGCCCTAAAAACAATCTGGACAAAAACTGAAGAGAAAAGTCCCGACGCGTTCCCCATTGAAGGTGCTCAGTGGTTCATCAGGGGACAGGAATTGAGAATAGTCTCAGATGGTGGCAACCAAGATGGACTGGGCACGCTGACTGATACAGCAAGCCGAGATTTAAACTAGTGAACCTGAAGTGACATCAGGTGTCAGGGCGTCACTTCCTATATAGCTCATGAGCCAAAAATGTATACATAAAGCGTATAAACAAATAAAAATGCCCTGGAACATAAAATAAACAAATGCCAAATAAATAAAGGGCTAGGATGTATCCATGTATACCCTAAAAAATGAAGAACAGGCATAGGGATGCTGTAGACAGCGCTAGATGAATGAAAGGCGTAACTTCCGATAGGTGGAACGCGTCTGCGTTCCAAATACCAGAACCGGAAGTAACGCCGCAAAGATGCGTTCCAGGGAGAATAGAAGTAAATTGTTATTTTGTGTGGTTTTTAAACTATATACATTAAAAGTTACATTTTAGGGTTTTTTTTCTAACATAAGTCAGATAAATTCATGGTAGACCTAACTGCTTTTATTAACTCCTTTGTGTCATCTGATGGGAACAAAGATCTTTTAAACTCAGAGTCTGACCCAGAAGAATCATCAGAATTTCTTGATTCTACATCAGAGTCTGAGTCCAAGCTAGAAGGTGAGATATCTGAGCTGATGACTTTGGTTTCTCAGCTTCGGAAACTGGATTTTAAGTTAGGACCAAACGCATCTCTAGTTTAATAACATCTCTTAGTTCCTCTTTTAGGAAGTGGGAACTATTGGGGTCATTTATTAGGACGGGCGTTTTAGACATCGGTCTTGCTCTGGAACAGGGCTCTACACAGCTTAGGCACATCCACCGCCGGCCTAAATCTACGCCAGCTCCCCAGCATAGTTTGTTCATACGTAAGTCAGGTAATTTTTACTAACAAATCGCACACTTCCTACTCGAGGAGACGTCTTACGAGAACTGTTCTTGTCACTCTTACATACACACATAGAGACATAACATAGGCCTAACATCCCCACAGGGACCTAGTGAATGACCTGCAGAAAGCTAGGACCAACAAAGACTACCGTCAATAACACACTATGCTGCCAGGGACTCAGATCCTGCAGTGCCAGACGTGCCCCCCTGCTTAATCCAGTACATATCTGGGCCCGTCTGAAGTTTGCTAGAGAGCATTTGGATGTTCCAGAAGAGTATTGGGAGAATGTCATATTGTCAGATGAAACCAAAGTAGAACTGTTTGGTAGAAACACAACTCGTCGTGTTTGGAGGAGAGTGAATGCTGAGTTGCATCCAAAGAACACCATACCTACTGTGAAGCATGGGGGTGGAAACATCATGCTTTGGGGCTGTTTCTCTGCAAAGGGACCAGGACGACTGATCCGTGTACATGAAAGAATGAATGGGGCCATGTATCGGGAGATTTTGAGTGCAAACCTCCTTCCATCAGCAAGGGCATTGAAGATGAATCGTGGCTGGGTCTTTCAGCATGACAATGATCCCAAGCACACCGCCAGGGCAACAAGGGAGTGGCTTCGTAAGAAGCATTTCAAGGTCCTGGAGTGGCCTAGTCAGTCTCCAGATCTCATCCCCATAGAAAACCTTTGGAGGGAGTTGAAAGTCTATATAGTATATAACACCCCACAGTATGCAGTATATAACACCTCATAGTATATAACACCTAATAGTATATAACACCCCACAGTATGCAGTATATAACACCTCATAGTATATAACACCTAATAGTATATAGTATATAACACCCCACAGTATATAGTATATAACACCTCACAGTATATAGTATATAACACCTCACAGTATATAACACCTCACAGTATATAATATATAACACCTCACAGTATATAATATATAACACCTCACAGTATATAATATATAACACCTCATAGTATATAGTATATAACACCCCACAGTATATAGTATATAACACCTAATAGTATATAGTATATAACACCCCACAGTATATAGTATATAACACCTCATAGTATATAACACCTCATAGTATATAACACCTCACAGTATATAGTATATAACACCTCATAGTATATAGTATATAACACCTAATAGTATATAGTAATATAACACCTCACAGTATATAGTATATAACACCTCACAGTATACAGTATATAACACCTCACAGTATACAGTATATAACACCTCACAGTATACAGTAATAACACCCCACAGTATGCAGTATATAGTATATAACACCCCACAGTATATAGTATATAACACCTAATAGTATATAGTATATAACACCCCACAGTATATAGTATATAACACCTCATAGTATATAACACCTCATAGTATATAACACCTCATAGTATATAACACCTCATAGTATATAACACCTCATAGTATATAGTATATAACACCTAATAGTATATAGTATATAACACCTCACAGTATATAGTATATAACACCTCACAGTATACAGTATATAACACCTCACAGTATACAGTATATAACACCTCACAGTATACAGTATATAACACCCCACAGTATGCAGTATATAGTATATAACACCCCACAGTATGCAGTATATAGTATATAACACCTCACAGTATGCAGTATATAACACCCCACAGTATGCAGTATAGTATATAACACCCCACAGTATGCAGTATATAGTATATAACACCTCACAGTATGCAGTATATAACACCTCATAGTATATATAGTATATAACACCTAATAGTATATAGTATATAACACCTCACAGTATATAGTATATAACACCTCACAGTATACAGTATATAACACCTCATAGTATATATAGTATATAACACCTAATAGTATATAGTATATAACACCTCCAGTATACAGTATATAACACCTCACAGTATACAGATATAACACCTCACAGTATACAGTATATAACACCTCACAGTATACAGTATATAACACCCCACAGTATGCAGTATATAGTATATAACACCCCACAGTATGCAGTATATAACACCTCATAGTATATATAGTATATAACACCTAATAGTATATAGTATATAACACCTCACAGTATATAGTATATAACACCTCACAGTATACAGTATATAACACCTCACAGTATACAGTATATAACACCTCACAGTATACAGTATATAACACCCCACAGTATGCAGTATATAGTATATAACACCCCACAGTATGCAGTATATAGTATATAACACCTCACAGTATGCAGTATATAACACCCCACAGTATGCAGTATATAGTATATAACACCCCACAGTATGCAGTATATAGTATATAACACCTCACAGTATGCAGTATATAACACCCCACAGTATGCAGTATATTAGTATATAACACCCCACAGTATGCAGTATATAGTATATAACACCTCACAGTATGCAGTATATAACACCTCACAGTATGCAGTATATAACACCTCATAGTATATAGTATATAACACCCACACTCTGCAATATATAATATATAACACCTCACAGTATATAGTACCTCACAGTATATAGTATATAACACCTCACAGTATGCAGTATATAACGCCTCACAGTATATAACAACCCGCTAACGCATTGGAGAGAAGCAATTTGATGATTGCTTCCTATAGTATCCTAGGGAAATTATTAAAAAGTGTAAAAAAAAAATATAAAATAAAAAAAGTTTACAAAAATAAAATAGAAACCCAAATCACATACTTTCCTTGTAATTAAAAATACATAAATAATTTTAAATATATCATGGGCGTTGCCTGTTAAAATGTAAAAATATTTATTCCATAACGGCGAAACATTAAAAAAAAGTCAAAATTGCCGATTTGCCATTTTTTGGTCGCTTCACCTCCCATAAAAAAATGAAATAAAAAAATGATCTAAATCTCTTACACACCCCAGAATAGTAACAATGAAAAATAGAGATCATCCAGCAAAAAAAAAATAAAAAAAATCAGCCCCACACAGCTCAATAGACATAAAAATAAAATCCATGGAGCTCAGAATAGGGAAATATGTGTTTTTCCTTTCTAAACTTCTTTTTTTTTTTTTTAGTATTAAAAATCACTGTGGTATTGTTATAATTGTAGTGACCCGGAGAATAAAAATAACAAGTCAGGAAATGCTGTATAAAAAAATTTCTTTTTTTATAATTCCATTTCATACTTCCCACCACATTCTGTGTAACCATAAATGGAGCCATCAGAACGTATCTTGTCCTGCAAAAAACAAGCCCTCATACGTCCATGTGAGTGAAAACATTAAAAAGTTATGGCTCTGAGATGGCTGGGAGTAAAAAATGAAAATGAAGACCTCATTCACACGGAGCAAGTTCTCTCGTTCAGCAGCAAATGATGACAACCCCACTATCCCCACTACTACTCCTCCCCCATCATACTAAGCTGAGGAGCGGAGAAGATAATGGAGGAGAATCTCCAGAGGTGACATGTCTGAGCTCTCCACCACACTGTCTCCTCACAGCTCATCTTACCTGCAGGCTGGAGGAATGGCTGATACCAGAGAGAACAAGAGCCCTGACTACCGACCAGGACCTGCCCAGTATCTGCTGCACTGCCAGAGCTGAAGGACCTGGGGTGATGTCACCATCATGTGATCTGTACTAGAGGGTGTAGCTGAGCAGTGGCGAGGATTAGGGGCGGTGTGAGAGCTGATACTAGTACGTGACACTATGGGCGGCGCTTTATTTGGAGCTGAAGTGGTGTAGAATTGCTGAGAGGAGGCTTAAGCTGCTTTCTAATTCTTCAGGTTAGAAAGCGGTGTTAAAATACAAATGTCTTGCACTAAATTGGTTAAAAAAAAATGTGATTTAAAGAATTTAAAGGGAACCTATCACCTAAAAGACGCCTTCCAAGTCACCCATATTACCTTAAAGTTGTCAGCAGTATGTTTCTAAAGATGTTCTTCTTTGTCCGATCAGCTGCGCTAAAATCTTGAAAAATAAACTTTAATTCCTTCAGGCGCTATGTAACAGCGGAGCTTGAAGTCAAGGGGGCTTCCTCGCTTCAAGTCAGGATAACCGCGCCCCCTTTGCCTCTGATTGACAGCCAATAGCTTATGGTTGTTCTGCAAAGCCGGCTCAAGGCTTGCGCATGCGCTCGAAGCCTCTATTCCCATGAGCGTTGCAATGCACAGGAATAGGAAACGAGATGCTGTCAGTCAGATGCGAAGGGGGCGTGGTTATCCTGACTTGAAGCGAGGAAGCCGCTGCCCCCTTGACTTCAAGCTCCACTGTTACATAGCGCCTCAAGGAATTAAAGTTTATTTTTCAAGATTTTAGCGCATCTGATCGGACAAAGAAGAACATCTTTAGAAACATACTGCTGACAACTTTAAGGTAATATGGGAGGCTTGTTTTAGGTGACAGGTTCCCTTTAATGAATTCGGGCCACTGATCTCACCCTTCTAACATACAGAGGGGCCCCACATCAGACACAGTGGAGATCAGCCCGGGCCAAGTAGGTTTCTCTGACCGGTTTTCTGGCCGCACTCACCGGTATTTTGTGCCCACGTTTATGCCAATGGGTGTCGAGTGATTTCCCTTCAGGACATGGAATGCAAACTATTATATTCCTGGTGATAAGGTCTCCTCAAAAGTCATTAAAAAAAAACAAAAATACAAATAATGTAAATAAGAAACCAACTTCAGCCCCGTAATGACGAGTTCAGTGTTTTCTCTCCTTCTCTGAAGCCCAGGAAATTATCTCCCTATAATAAAAGCCTGGACATGCTGGGAGTTGTAGTTATCTGATACACTATACATGGCCCCATTCATTCTTTCATGTACACGGATCAGTCGTCCTGGTCCCTTTGCAGAGAAACAGCCCCAAAGCCTGATGTTGCCCCCCCCATGCTTCACAGTAGGTATGGTGTTCTTTGGATGCAACTCAGCATTCACACTCCTCCAAATACGACGAGTTGTGTTTCTACCAAACAGTTCTACTTTGGTTTCATCTGACCATATGACATTCTCCCAATACTCTTCTGGAACATCCAAATGCTCTCTAGCAAACTTCAAACGGGCCCGGATATGTACTGGCTTAAGCAGGGGGACACGTCTAGCACTGCAGGATCAGAGTCCCTGGCGGCATAGTGTGTTACTGACGGTAGTCTTTCTTACGTTGGTCCCAGCTTTCTGGAGGTCATTCACTAGGTCCCCCCATGTGGTTCTGGGATTTTTGCTCACAGTTCTTCTGATCATTTTGACCCCACGGGGTGAGATCTTGCGTGGTGCCCCTGATGGAGGGAGATTATCAGTGGTCTTGTATAGAGATGAGCGAATCTATTTGCCACTTCGGAGATTCGTATCGAATCTTGGAAATTTTCAGCTGAGAATCCGAATTTCTTTGGATTCGCTTCGTATTATTCGTAAATCTTCACAAAATTTTACATGCTAACGATACGTATGATACGTGATTCTGCGTGAGGTGGGGCAATGACGATACGCCCATGCAAGAGCAGGAAAGTAAAGATACGCCCCCCTTAGAACTGGAAAAAAACAGCCCGGCCCACTGGGATCTAACTGTTTTGCACAGTGAAGACTCCTCCCTCAGTGCTCCACCCTCCTCTGTAGTCTGAACCAGTTTAGACCAGCGCTGACCTCAGATCAAGAGGCAAGCATAATGGCTAAAAAACAGCTGCGTCCAAATTGGAACGAGAAGTATTTTGGAGATGACTTACCTGAACCACCACCCGCTCAAGACATCAGGGTGTCACAAGTCTGCCAGAGAAACCCAGCTTCAGTGTCTGTGTGTTCCTTACCACCTGCTGAGGTTGCTGTTGCTGCGACTCGTGAGGCGGCTGGAAACGTCTGCTTTGGCTCCTGTGGCTGGAACGTCTGCTTTGGCTCCTGCAGCTGGAACGTCTGCTTTCGCTCATGTGGCTGGAACGTCTGCTTTCGCTCATGCGGCTGGAACGTCTGCTTTGGCTCGTGCAGCTGAGGCAGCTGGAGCGTCCACTTCACCACCCAGGAGGAGATCCACCCCTTCCATACACCAGAACCAAATTGTTCCACCATCTGTGACGGCCCATGCACAGACCCTCTGGGACTATAAAACCGCAGTGGAGGACTGGGTCATACAGGTACTCGACCACCCTAGGCCCGGAGATCCTTCAATGGAATGGAGAAAGGGGACTGTGATTTGGTTTTCCGTTGGGAGAGGGTCTGGCTTCCTGCAGGATGATGAAGATTGGAAGGAATATTTTGTGGGCCGCAGGTCGGTGAAACGGCCGTACCTACCACAACATTGTCATAGCCTGTACATGGGGATCAGGTGGAGTACACCGCTATGGCGTCCCTGAAAGGCCCATTTGCTACCGGGGTTACCCTCCTTTCAAAGCCTCTGGTGCCTACAACGGAACCGGAAGTGTGGCCGGATGAACCACCATGTTCCAAGACGCTTGCGCTGCCTGCACGAGTTCCCAGATGGCGTCCTCCAGTTCAGGGAAAAGCCAGACCCTCAGGCGGAGCCTCTGATTCCTTCACTGCCAGCACCACCACCACCACCACCACAGTCCTTACAGCTGGGTCAGCTGACCACGTTATCGTTCACCTTCCAATCCACAGTGGTCCACCAATACCAGCTGCAGTGGAAGATGAAGCCAGCAGCAGCCGGGGAAGCTGGGGCTTCTTTCCTGCTTGCAACCTTCCGGAACCGCTGCAGCCAGAAGTCCTTACCCCTGCTGTCCTGGCAGGAGCATCCGGAAAAGCGAAAATGGCTGCATCGTGCGTCACCACCACCCAGACCCGGTTAAGTCCAACTTCAGGAAGAAGAGGGCACTGGAGTTCTACCACCGCAGAGAGCATGGCCTACAAGAGGTAGGAGCATCCTCTGATGAGCTTCAGCAGCAGCTTGAGCGAGGAGGACTTCAGATCCCTCATCTGAGGAACCCAACTACTGGCAGTGTTAAGGACACTGCAGGAGGACCTATGGGAGCCACACCATTGACTGCACCTGACGAGTGAGAGCTAGTTGGCAGTTGTTTTTGTTTAGTTTCAGTTGCCCCCGTTTGACTCTCACCCAGATGGGCATGGCTGTCAGGACTCCCCCCATTCTGCAGAAATTTCCCTGTTGCGCCGAAGTGCGCCCATTCTCCTTTTTACCCTTTCTCAGGTTATTTGGGAGCCCCCTTGGCAGAAAGGCTTCTCTATGTGCTGCTTTTTAGTGTAATGTATTGCCCCCATTTGACTTTCACCCAGCTGAAGTGGACATGGCTGTCAGGACTCCCCCCATTCTGCAGAAAGGTCCCAGTTGCGCTGAAGTGCGCCTATTCTCCTTTTTCCCCCCTTCTCAGGTTATTTGGGAGCCCCCTTTTCCAAAAGGGTTCTCTATTTGCTGCTATTCTCTATTATCTATGTGGATTACACGTTACCTGTTTGGATTACAATTTTACCTCACGTGGATTACAATTGAATTTTGGACTATGTGTTCCAGACAGACAGTGTTTTATCATTGCCAACTAGAATCCATAAGGAGAGACTCAAACATATATCTGAGCCTTTTATGCTTGCAAATGTGAAATTGATTGCACAAAAATGTTTGCATACTTATGTCTTTGCTGTATTTTAACTACACTGTTTTAATGGTTCAGCACTTTAGCCCATTGTGTGTATTATTTTTCTGGTACTGCAATGTGTATTATTAATGCACTTATTGTACGGTGCTTTTAGTAAATTATTCACTTATTGATAGCTAGCAGCAGTGAGCACCTTATTTTTCTAGTTCATATGGACTGGCTCTAAAGATTGTACGCCGCGGCCTAGCCTCGTGCGTATGACGCAATCGCACGTCAATAGTACGCTAAGTACACTTTTGTACGATAATGCTTAGGTATTGCGTACTTTTAACTACGCTGACTGCACGTACGTAATTTACACAGGAATGTTCGCAAAACGATAGTTTTTTTTTTTACGTAGATTCAATGAATAAGTTCGTTCAAATACGAATCTTGTCAGAAATTCGGCGAATATTCGGCCAAGCAAATTTTGAATGATTCGCTCATCTCTAGTCTTCCATTTTCTAATTATTGCCTATTGCAGATTCAGTCTTCCCAGCCTGGTGCAGGTCTACAATGTTGTTTCTGGTGTCCTTCGACAGCTCTTTGGTATTCACCATAGTGGAGTTTGGAGTGTGACTGTTTGAGGTTGTGGACAGGTGTCTTTTATACTAATAACAAACAGGAGCCATTACTACAGGTAATGAGTGGAGGACAGAGGAGCCTCTTAAAGAAGAAGTTACAGGTCTGTGAGAGACAGAAATCTTCTTGTTTGTAGGAGACCAAATACTTATTTTCCACCAAATAAATTCTTCTTCAGACAATGTGATTTTCTGGATTTCTCATGTTGTCTCTCATAGTTGAGGTCTACCTATGATGTCAATTACAGGCCGACCTCATCTTTTTAAGTCGGAGAACTTGCACAATTGGTGGCTGACTAAATACTTTTTTTCCCCACTGTACACTGCCTGGATGAGGGGGGGGGTGGATGTCCGGTGCATCCACGGAGAGTGTCTACACATCACTGGAGTGTCCTCTGCTCATAGAGGTATGGCAGATCATCTCAGTGCATTTATAGATATGCTGCTGGTGTTTGTGACGGTAATATCGCTTCCATGATGCATTTCACCCAGCAAATAGCCTCTGGCCTGACTTCCCCCGATGGGGGTGATGAGGAAACCTTCTCAGGGAGTTGTGGTGACCCCATGCCTCTTGTACTGGCCAAACCAGGTACCACTCACCATCAAGCAGTAGGTTTGGAAGCCTCGCAGTCTCACAACCTTCCTGCCTTTCAGGCTTGAGGAGGGGAACAATGTCAAGCACCCAAATAGTGTTCAGAGAAGTGAGGTTCGGATGCTTCATCCGAAGTCACTTTGTTCAAAACCTCAGAAAAATACTGTGTGGAGATCTGTCTCCATACAGTATTAGAATGTATGGGCTCCGATGAGCCGAAGTTAGTTATTCACAAAGTCAAATGAGACTTTTTTTTTTAATTACTTTGGTTAAATTACTTGATTTTTAAAGTGGGAAACCCCTTTAAAACTTACAACCGAACTCTGCTTCAGATCCGAGGTTCTAGTCTTGAATCACGATGGCTGTTAAGCTTTAGATCACAACAGTCGTTCCGATATCCTTTCCACATTAGGGTAACCTTTGAATGCAAATAAAAATCTGTAAATCTGTCAATTCACAGATTTCTATTTACAGGCAAAGGTTACTGTGAGAGCAATTTGCAACCCACTACGCCTTGAGTTCCATCCAGCTCCAAATCGGTTAAGTCTTTATCATGTGTTGGTACGAGCAGCTCGGAGAAATCAGTGACACAGAGAGCGATACTCTATGCAAGGATTCCCTCATGTTTATTGAGACATTCAGACTTTATAGTGAAAGAAACACGTCATCATACAAGAAAGTTCTTCTCTATGTTAGTTAGTCCGTTAATCATTACACGGTGGTATCTTGTCTTTGTTGCTTGGACTGGGGAGAGAGATAACCCCTTGGACACTCTACAATTTATGGTGTTTATATATGGCTTTGTGTCCAGACTCTACAGCTTGTCTGAAGGCTACATCTAGGTCATCAAAAGTTCAGGAGTAAATACAATTATATAAAACTTATATAGATATATATACACGGTCCACAAGAAATATTTGATACACTTTATGTTGGAGGAATAATTCTTTCACAGTTACCCTAATGTGGACCGGGGTCTATAACTTGATACCAACTAACAGTTGGTCGAGTAAGTGATAGAGTGGATACAATAACCACATAGTACGATAGCAACTCTATATGGCAGGACGTTAAATGCACGTGTTCGTCAATACCTTCCTTCTAATAGAATGCCAAAGTGATCACACACAGCAAAACACTAGTAGCACAACTGCTGAGTACAGTCATGGCCAAAGGTTTTGAGAATGACACAAATCTTCTATTTTCACATGATCTGCTGCCCTCTGGTTTTTATGTGTGTTTGTCAGATGTTTTTATCACATACAGAAATATAATTGCAATCATATTATGAGTAACAAAAGCTTATATTGACAGTTAGAATGAGTTAATGCAGCAAGTCAATATTTGCAGTGTTGACCCTTCTTCTTCAGGACCTCTGCAATTCTCCCTGGCATGCTCTCAATCACCTTCTGGACCAAATCCTGACTGATAGCCGTCCATTCTTGCACAATCAATGCTTGCATTTTGTCAGAATTTGTAGGTTTTTGTTTGTCCACCTGTCTCTTGATGATTGACCACAAGTTCTCAATGGGATTAAGATCTGGGGAGTTTCCAGGCCATGGACCCAAAATCTCTATGTTTTGTTCCCTGAGCCATTTAGTTATCACCTTTGCTTTATGGCAAGGTGCTCCATCATGCTGGAAAAGGCATTGTTAGTCGCCAAACTGCTCTTGGACGGTTGGGAGAAGTTGCTCTCGGAGGACATTCTGGTACCATTCTTTATTCATGGCTGTGTTTTTAGGCAAGACTGTGAGAGAGCCGATTCCCTTGGCTGAGAAGCAACCCCACACATGAATGGTTTCAGGATGCTTTACAGTTGGCATGAGACAAGACTGGTGGTAGCGCTCACCTCGTCTTCTCCGAATAAGCTGTTTTCCAGATGTCCCAAACAATGGAAAAGGGGATTCCTCAGAGAAAATGACTTTCCCCCAGTCCTCAGCAGTCCACTCCCTGTACCTTGTGCAGAATATCAGTCTGTCCCTGATGTTTTTTCTGGAGAGAAGTGGCTTCTTTGCTGCCCTCCTTGAGACCAGGCTTTGCTCCAAGAGTCTCTGCCTCACAGTGCGTGCAGATGCACTCACACCTGCCTGCTGCCATTCCTGAGCAAGCTCTGCACTGCTGGTAGCCCGATCCCGCAGCTGAAACACTTTTAAGAGACGGTCCTGGAGCTTGCTGGTCTTTCTTGGGCGCCCTGGAGCCTTTTTGGCAACAATGGAACCTCTCTCCTTGAAGTTTTTGATGATGCGATAGATTGTTGACTGAGGTGCAATCTTTCTAGCTGCGATACTCTTCCCTGTTAGGCCATTTTTGTGCAGTGCAATGATGACTGCACGTGTTTCTTTAGAGATAACCATGGTTAACAGAAGAGAAACAATGATGCCAAGCACCAGCCTCCTTTTAAAGTGTCCAGTGGTGTCATTCTTACTTAATCATGACAGATTGATCTCCAGCCCTGTCCTCATCAACACCCACACCTGTGTTAATGGAGCAATCACTGAAACGATGTTAGCTGGTCCTTTTAAGGCAGGGCTGCAATGATGTTGAAATGTGTTTTGGGGGATAAAGTTCATTTTCTAGGCAAATATTGACTTTGCAAGTAATTGCGGTTAAGCTGATCACTCTTTATAACATTCTGGAGTATATGCAAATTGCCATTATAAAAACTGAAGCAGTAGACTTTGTAAAAATTAATATTTGTATCATTCTCAAAACTTTTGGCCATGACTGTAGATACTTTTAAAGAGGTTCTCTGGGAATTAAGAAAATGAAAATACTTAAATATTACTGTATAATAAATATAGTCCCAAAAACCTTTCATTAGTTATAATGGCTCGTTTTGTCTGGGGAGCGATCATTAGGGGAAACAAAATGGCCACCGTCCTATTAGTACACACAGAACCTGTCCTAATCACACAGGAGGACAAGTTACTTCACAACACTGAGGTAAAGAGTTGCCTCATCCTCCTCTCTGCTCTGCTTGTCAGGGATTATGATCCTCAATACAGATGATAAGATTTTCAGCTGAATCTCTATAGGAATGAAGTTCATGAGGAGACATGAAGTACAGAGAGGAGGTGGGGATGTGGTAATGAGCAACAACATTTGTAAGAAGTCTCCGTTACCACAGTCTGTCCTGTCCGTCCTCTCTGTACTTCATGTCTCCTCATGATCTCCATTCTCCATTCCTGATGATCTCCATTCAGCTGAAGATCTCATCTGTATGCAGTAATCCCTGACAAGCAGAGCAGAGAGGAGGATGAGGCAGCTCTTTACCTCAGTGTTGTGAAGTAACTTGTCCTCCTGTGTGATTAGGACAGGTTCTGTGTGTACTAATAGGACGGCGGCCATTTTGTTTCTCCTAATGATTGCTCCTCAGACAAAAGGAGCCATTATAACCAATTAAAGGTATTTTGAAATACTAATAAATTACTTTTAGAATAAAGTAATATTTAAAGAAGAACTCCCGCAAAAAAATGTATTCCGTGTCCTGCTAGAAATGTACATGATGTAATCTGTAATGAATTTCATTTTCTTACCAGTGTCTGTATTTGTGAGTTATATCTCCCTGATGTTTCTCATCTGTGTCATGTGACCAGCAATCAGACTCACCAGATAACACAGCATCTTATGTGTGGACAGGAAGTCTATTTTCTATGTATCTCTATGGGAGCCTCACTCTCAGTCTCATAGGAATGAATAGAGCAGTGACTGGCTTCCTGTCCTGGGTCAGCAGGAGGTCAGAGAGTTGATCACATGACCCAGCTACAATAAGAGAGGTTATTACTCACAATTACATTCTCTGATAAGAAGATTACATTCACTACAGATTATATCATGTACCTTTTTAACAGGTCAGAGAATAAACATTTTTGCGGGAGTTCTTCTTTAAGTATTTTCATTTTCTGAATTCCTGGACAACCTCTTTAACGAATATATATCTATAAGGCTGTCGTCTAAAGAAATTATGAGCGATCAAAATAGGATTTATTAAGTAACAAAAGACTAAAAATATTGTTCTATTTCCACAACAGACTGATTAATATCCAGAAAAGTGAAGATATCTCTAAATAATACCATTATATCTATGTGATCATCAAATAACATTATCAGATTTACAACATCACTTCCTTGGTATTATTGGACTATGATTTAATTGGTGCATTATTCTTAATATTGGTTGTTTTGATCATGATTATGATTTAATATGTACTTTAATTAGGGCCCTATTCATGAAATATATATGATAATTCTGATGTATTTATATTAATCCTTATGTAACTCTTCCAGGGCCGGACTGCCCGTCTGGCACTTCTGGCAAATGCCAGAATGGCTGCTGCCCTCTGTGGGCCGGTCCCGTACTCCCCGTGTCCCCACTCATGGGCGGACATATCGCCCAGCGTGTGAGGGGGGCCCATGCCACTGCCACCCATCCATACTAGCGTGCGCTTCTGGAAGCGCTCGCTAGTATGCAGGTGTCGGTGAAGAGAAGCACAAGAAGCGCTTATACTTACCCCCGCCGGTGCGCCCCCACTTCCTCCCTGGTGTCCTGTAGCCCGCTGCCTGACTGCGTACAGCGTGCACTATGACCTGACGCTGTACACAGCCAGGTCACGTGACGCGCGGGCTTGCAGACAGCAGAGCGGCAGACACGGAGCAGGAGAGGTAAGTTTTATGTTTATTTTTGTAAGTTTTATGTGTAGTGGAGTCTGATCTCTGATGGGGGCCTGGCCCTGGCTTCATGAGCAAATTAGGTGCAACAGCTAAGAAAAAAATAATACTAAGCAAGTGACTGGGAGGGGGGCCTGAATAAATAATAACTGATATTGGTGTGTGTGGTGGGGGGGGGGGGGGGAGTCCTGAGCAATTATATATGTGGGGGCCTGAATAAATAATAAACTGATATGGTGGGTGCGGGGGAGTCCTGAGCAATTATATATGTGGGGGCCTGAATAAATAATAACTGATATTGGTGTGTGTGTGGGGGGGGGGGGGGGGGGGGAGTCCAGAGCAATTATATATGGGGGGGCCTGAATAAATAATAACTGATATTGGTGTGTGTGGGGGGGGGGAGTCCCGAGCAATTATATATGGGGGGGGGGCCTGAATAAATAAAAACTGATCATTGGGTTGTGTGCTGTGGGGGGGGGGGGTCCTGGAGCAATGATATATGGGGGGGGCCTGACTAAATAATAACTGGATATTGGGTGTGTTGTGGTGGGGGGTGGGGGGAGTCCTGAGCAAATATATATGGGGGGGGGGGCCTGAACTAATAATAACTGATATTGGTGGTGCTGTGTGTGTGTGGGGGAGTCCCGAGCAAGTAATATTATGGGGGAGGGGGGGGCCTGACTACATAAATAACTGATATTGGTGTGTGTGTGGGGAGGGGGGAAGTCCCGAGCAATTATATATGGGGGGCCTGAATAAATAATAAACTGATATTGGTGGTGTGTGTGTGCTGGGGGGGGGGGGGGGGGGAGTCCTGAAGCAATTAATATATGGGGGGGGGGCCTTGAACTAACTCTGAGCTAAATAATACTGATATTGGTGTGTGTGGTGTGTGTGGGGGAGTCCTGAGCAATTATATATGGGGGGGGGGCCTGACTAAATAATAACTGATATTGGTGTGTGTGGGGGGGGGGGGGGAGTCCTGAGCAATTATATATGGGGGGGGGGCCTGACTAAATAATAATGGATGGTGTAGTCCCGAGCAATTATATATGGGGGGGGGGCAGATGGTGTGTGTGTGTGTGGGGAGTCCGAGCAATTATATTATGGGGGGGGGGCTTACTAAATAATAACTGATATTGGTGTGTGTGTGTGTGTGGGGGAGTCCTGAGCAATTATATATGGGGGGGGGGCCTGACTAAAATAATAACTGATATTGGTGTGTGTGTGTGGGGGGGGGGAGTCCTGAGCAATTATATATGGGGGGGGGGCCTGACTAAAAATAACTGATATTGGTGTGTGTGTGTGGGGGGGAGTCCCGAGCAATTATATATGGGGGGGGCCTGACTATAATAACTGATATTGGTGTGTGGGGGGGGGGAGTCCGGCAATTTATATGGGGGGGGCTGACTATAATAATGATATTGGTGTGTGTGTGGGGGGGGAGTCCAGAGCAATTATATATGGGGGGCCTGAATAAATAATAACGATATTGGTGTGTGTGTGTGTGTGGGGGGGGGAGTCCTGAGCAATTATATATGGGGGGGGGCCTGACTAAAAATATGATATTGGTGTGTGGTGTGTGGGGGGGGGGAGTCCAGAGCAATTATATATGGGGGGGTGAATAAATAATAACTGATATTGGTGTGTGGGGGGGAGGAGTCCGAGCAATTATAATGGGGGGGGGCCTGAATAATAATAATGATATTGGTGTGTGTGGGGGGGGGGGGAGTCAATTATATATGGGGGGCCTGAATAAATAATAACTGATATTGGTGTGTGTGGGGGGGGGAG
>ONZH01008260.1:0-46703 GCA_900303285.1 Rhinella marina
GCCTAGAGCTACTGACTGAAGGTAATTCGGAGGAGGAGGTGGAGGAGGAGGAGGGGTCGGAGGAGGAGGCATAGTACGTCAGAGAGACCGTGACTGAGGTAGGCCCTGCAATCCTCGGTGTGGGCAGTACATGAGCGGCCCCAGGGTCATTCTCGGTCCCAGTCTCCACCAAGTTAACCCAATGTGCCGTCAGTGAGATATAGTGTCCCTGCCCGGCAACACTTGTCCACGTGTCCGTGGTTAGGTGGACCTTCTCAGAAACAGCATTGGTTAGGGCACGGATGATGTTCTGTGACACATGCTGGTGTAGGGCTGGGACGGAACATCGGGAAAAATAGTGGCGTCTGGGGACCGAATACCGAGGGGCAGCCACCGCCATGAGATTGCGAAAGGCCTCGGTCTCTACCAGCCTATAGGGCAGAATCTCCAGGCTAAGCAATTTGGAGATGTGGACGTAGAGGGCTTGGGCATGTGGGTGGGTGGAACTGTATTTCCTCTTGCGCTCCAGCGTCTTCTGTAAAGACAGCTGAACGCTGCGCTGGGACACATTGGTGGACACTGTGGAGGATCGTGGAGGCGAAGGTGTGGTTTTCCGGCGGGAGGCGCTCGTGCCGGGGTCCTGGGAAGGGGGTTGACTAGCAGAGGCAGCGATTGACGCAGGGGGTTGACTAGCAGAGGCAGCGAGTGACACAGGGGAAGGAGCAGTGGTGTGACCCGCAGGAGGTGGTGAATGGCCTTGGTTCCATTGAGTGGGGTGTTTAGCCCTCATATGCCTGCGCATGCTGGTGGTGGTTAGGCTAGTAGTGGTGGCGCCCCTGCTGATCCTGGTGTGGCACAGGTTGCACACCACAGTCCGTCGGTCATCCTCACTTTCTTTAAAGAACCTCCAGACTTGCGAACATCTAGGCCTCGCCACGGGAGCTTCACTACGTGAAACAGTTGCTGCTGATGCACCAGCTCTGGCCCTGCCTCTCCCTCTGGCCACACCACTGCCTCTTCCAACCTGTTCTGGTGCAGCACTCGCCTCCGCCTCAGAAGCACTGTCTTCACTCGGCATATCAAACCATCTCGGGTCAGTCACCTCGTCATCCTCCGATTCCTCGGTCTGCTCCCCCCTCGGAATTCCTCCCCTTACAACAACTTCACCACTGTCTGACAATCGTGTCTTCTCATTGTCCGACACCTCTTTACAAACTTCTTCCACTAACTCAACATTGTCATCGCCATCATCATCATCACCCACAGACTGCGACAGTTGGAAAACTTGGGCATCGGGAAAGAGGTCAGCAGCAACCTGAGAAGTGGTTTGTGACTCTGGGAAGGGTCCAGAAAACAGTTCCTCACAGTATGCTGGATCGCATTCCAAATTTTCCTGGGAGGGGGCAGACTGGGGGGAAGGAGGTTGAGGTGGAGGAGCCAGAGGAGTGCTCCCTTGGGTAACGTGGGTGGACTGCGTGGAAGACTGACTGGTGGACAAATTACTTGAAGCATTGTCCGCAATCCACGAGATCAGCTGTTCGCACTGTTGTGGTTTCAACAGTCCTCTACCACGTGTCCCTGTAAGTTGAGACATGAAGCTAGGGAGTGTAGCTCTGCGGCGTTCCACAGCTCCCTCATCAGCAGGTACTGTCTCACCCTGCCCAGGACCACGGCCTCTGCCCCCTGAAGTAATTGAATGCCCACGCCCTCGTCCTCGACCCTTAGCCCTGGGGTTCAACATTTTCTGTATATAAGTGTATTCTATAAAAAAAATAAAATAAATGGCCTGGTGTACTGAAACCCACAAACTTGTTCAGTCTGGTTTAATTTAGTGACGTACAGAAAGTGTCACCTGGACAGAATATACGGTTTGGTGTGAGTGTGCTGAACTGTGACACACAGAAAGGTTACACGCAGCTGTGTGAGATGGATTTGTATCACTCAGCTAAAACTAGAAATACAACTAATTTTTTTTCTATATTTATTTTTTATATTTTTTTTTTAGTTTTGTTTTTTTGGGAACGTGACGTGCAGAAACTATCATAGAGCTGACTGACACCCTACTGACGGTGGCTATTTAGACTGCGACCCAGACAAATGTCGCACAGAGATTTTTAGGATCAAGCTTTACACGTGACAGGTAGCAAATGACTTGGTTGTATTCGGTGACGTACAGAAAGTGTCACCTGGACAGAATATACGGTTTGGAGTGAGTGTGCTGAACTGTGACACACAGAAAGGTTACACGCAGCTGTGTGAAATGGATTTGTATCACTCAGCTAAAACAACAAAAAAACTAATTTTTTTGGTATATTTTGTTTTGGATTTTTGTTTTTTTGGGAACGTGACGTGCAGAAACTATCGTAGAGCTAACTGACACCCTACTGACATTAGCTATTTAAACTGCGACCCAGACAAATGTCGCACAGAGATTTTTGGGATCAAGCCATACACGTGACAGGCAGCAAATGACTTGGTTGTATTCTGTGACATACAGAAAGTGTCACCTGGACAGAAAATAGTGAGTGTACTGAACTGTGACACACAGAATGGTTCCACACTGCTGTGTGCAATGGATTTGTATCACTGAGATAACATAAAAAAATAAAAGGGGGTTATACATGGCGATAGCTGCACTACTAGTGCCAGCCAGCCAAGTGACAAAAAAAAAAATGTCTTCTAGCCCTTAGAAGGGCTGTTGGGTTCTTTGTGGGTGATCCCTGCCTAACAGAGAACTAAATGCAGGCCCTAACACTGCCCCTGAAACGCAGCAGCTCTATCCCTAACGACATCCAGACGGCATCTGAGCCGAGCACCGCGGCCAGTCGGTAGTATATTCCAGGGTCACCTGATCAGGCCAGCCAACCCCTGCTATCGACATGTAAGGGCCCCACGTGATGCTGGGTGTACCGCAGAGTCTCCTGGCTTGTGATTGGCTGTGTTTTTAGGCGCCTAAAAAGCACGATGCGGAAGTTGCCATTTCCTCGAGCATGGCGAGATACTCGTCCGAGCAGCGAGCACTTACGAGTACCCTAATACTCGAACGAGCACCAAGCTCGAACGAGCATGCTCGCTCATCTCTAATCACCAACAATTTAGATTTGACCCAAATTTGTGGAAAATTCAGGACAAATTCAATTAGGTTTCAAATGTCTTGCTCATCTCAAATTATTACCTATGGTATAACAAACTTTACTTAGTATGCCATTAACAGAATACTTCAGGGTATAGAAAAAAAGCATGGCATTGGTTAGGGGAAACATATAAAGCAGAGGGCACTAATAGAAACAATATAGCTGAACTAAAGGGGCAGAATTTCTGATATTAGGGCATCTGGGCAGATTCCATCATCACCGTACTTGTAGTGATACTTACAATACCTTCTAGTAAAAAGTTGATAAAAAAAAGTGTCCATCCCCTATAAAATAATAGGCAGCTTCATAATACAGTTGAAAAATTATAGAGTTTGTTTCATAGAGGTGAACCTGTGCAGCTCTCTGCCAGTACCCCAGTTATGGTATACAGAATCGTACCATCACCTGAGAAACTGTAATGCACCAGAGCTTACAGCCTGGCATGATAATGTCTACTATTGCCAGTTCAATTGTTTGCTCAGGCAGGCCGTGTGGACAAATGGTATTTGTAGAATAACCACTGGTTGATGTTGGGCTATCAAAAAGAAGTAAACAGCAGCACAGCTAGAGAAATTAGATCTACGAGGCTACACCCAGACTTTTGTGTCACACTACGAAAAAATCACTGAGAAAGCACAAAGTTTGATCAGTGGGGCTGGAGTCCTGAGACCCCTGCTAATAACTAGAATGAGAAGAGAGAGGCGCTCACATCATGCTCTCTCTTTGCTGAAGGACTCAGAATCAAGACAGGCCCATAGACTTTCTACTGTGT
The DNA here is from genome assembly GCA_900303285.1 of Rhinella marina. Taxonomy (NCBI): domain Eukaryota; kingdom Metazoa; phylum Chordata; class Amphibia; order Anura; family Bufonidae; genus Rhinella; species Rhinella marina. The sequence goes on from ONZH01008260.1 coordinate 3,886, forward strand.
CCATCTCTCTTTCTCTCCAGCAGCAAGAAGAAAGAGTGCGATCTCTGTGACATATCAAAAGTTTTCTGAAAATTTAAGGACCCTTCTATGCATTCCCTAAGGACATGCATTTCAGAGCAATTTCCTACTATTTCCTAATATTTAGGCCAAGCTTTGCCTTAAACTCTTGACAGTATAAACCTAAAAAAGGGCAGCACTCCAGGTTTATAGCAGTGCAATAAAGTGGATCTTTATTCACTGCTGCTGTCACTTTGATATAACATTTGTCACTCAAGGTGGTGAGTCACTGAAGGATAGTTTTGTGTTCACTGTTGTCCCGGTGTGCAGTAATGAATTTGAGGCATACTGGTATATGAAAAGCTACTTTTCCTATTCTGCATATCTCCTCTGGAGATCGGAGTTCCAGTGATGTTTTATGTATTATTTCTGTTTTCTGTAGAGTTGGAGGTGGCATGATATACAGAAGTCACTCCAATGCTTGGCATTGTTAATTCTGATGTTTGCAGGTATTGATGTTTGCTGCCCTACCTTTTGTGGAACAGACCTAGAATTTAATCGAGAAATTCAACCTTCATTTTCAAAGGACAACATCTTGAGAATAGTGAATATGGAAAGTTATTAGTCTGACACTACTCATTTTTCCTTAGTGTTTTAGGAGTAATTAACATTGTTCTGCCTTTAAAAGAGTAACTAAACATTTATTATACTTTCATTAAAAATGTTCCAAATAGCCTAAAATGTATTTCCTAATATACTTTATTAACTGATTTTTCTCTTTTCCTAAGAAAATAGGCACCCAAATTCAGTGTTCTCATAAACCACTAAGATGGCAGCGCTGTACTGGAGTATGGATTCCACTGGGGCAACGGAGAAAACAGTACCGGTTGGAGAACCCCTCACTGATACTGCCAGTGTTCACCTCAGCTTGGCTAAATTTTGGCACAGCACATCGGTACTGATTTGGCGTGGAGTGGCGTGGAGCGTGCTCCTGCCTGTGCCAGCTCTATTCAGCTTTACAGGGGTTATCCAAACCCTATAATGACCCCCCTAATGCCTGGGCCCCTCAGATAGGTTATACTTACCCTGCTCCCCAGCACCTATGTCGCTCCTGATGCCCAAGTGGCCACCGCTGGTCTCCTAGTTGCGCAGTTCAAAACATCTGGCGACAGAGAAGATAGCCAATAGCAGGCTGTGACAGGGACAAGCCTTCCTAGCATCACTCATAATGCTAGAGAGGCCCCTGTCACCAGATGTTTTGATTTGTGTGATGGGGAGATACAGCAGCGGCCGTGTGGGCATCAGGAGTGACGTGGGTTCCGGGGAGCGGGGTAGGTATAACCTATCGGAGAGGCCTGGGCATTATGGGGGGTCATTATAGGGTTTGGATAACCCCTTTAAGCTCTGCATAGCACATCGGAGACAGAAAAACTAACACAACAGAGGACATGTAGTTTAGGTTTACCACTTTGTGACTGAGACTTTTTTTTACCTTCATGCTTCTACTTCACAATAATAACCCTTTCAGTTGACTGGAACAGATAAACAGATACAAAATGTCAGGAACTGACTTATGACTAAGGTATTGTCTTCAGGCAGTTTAAAGAGTGAATGGCATCTACTAATTAGACAGAGGGAAAAATGAAGGAGTGGTGGAAAGACCTTGGAAAGAGTTCATTTTCAAGGGGGTTAGGCTTACCATTGTGCAGTTGGGAGAAGTCCAAACCAGAGTCTTTATATAGTGGCTGCCGATATTCCATCAGTTTCTTCTCATCAGAAGATGCTGTGCTGAATGTTTCCTGTCCAATCTAATTTTGTTACTAATTGTTTTTGTTGGTTAGTTAGTTGGTCATAGCAGCTGGGCAGAAGAGATGTGGTGATGAGCGTGATGACAAGATCTAAAGTGGTCAAAAGGCACTAAGAATGGTGTTCTTCGGTAATTGGGGTGAGCTCTGAGGACAGTTGAATTTTAAGTAGCAACAGACCCATTGCATTATGGTGCCCTCCAAGTGATACTCCTGGCTGAGGGCAAGAGATCGGGCTGACTCTATCATTATGGTTACATCTCCTCTAGGTGTGGGTGCTGTTTTAACACACTTTTCATATGTTACAATGTTCATAATTGTTTCTAAAATGTTTTGTATTTGAAATAAAGGGCTGCTATAGCCATTTAACTTAAGTCATGCTGTTTGTATTTTGTATGTTTTATATGAAGGGTCACTATTTCCCATGGTCAAGCACTAAGTTCTTCATATTTTACTGAGCTTTTACTACTAGCAACATTTGTCACCCTGAAACAGCTGTCTGCAGATGAGGTGCTGGCTTATTAATATCCAAGTCATCAAGGCCTATTTAAAGGGTTGTATATTGACTTATGGGATAGCTGCCTTACATCTGGTGGCATTAGAGGTAGAGCTTGTCATTTGCATCTTTTTGTTCCCAGAATTCCAGAGGAGCATGTATGGCCTATAAGTCTCCTCATGCCGATTAATGCGCTCTCTCCTCAAGGAGAGATAGTACCCCCCAAATCTATGGAGAATGCATGACTGTATGTACTTATTGGAAATTGCTGAAACACTTGAAGACAATACTTATCAGAGTTTCCCACATTCATTTGACCATATAGTAACACTTGATTGATTGATTGATTGATTGATTGATTGATTGATTGATTGATGGATGCCCATAGACAGTGCAGTCTGATCATGGGATATGCATGCGGATTACTATCAATTGTTGGGCCGCACCTATAATCACAATGTGAAACAGTAGCAAGTAAGGGTGGTTACCACACTGTGTACCCAACAGATCTACTCATTAGGAGATCCACTAATAACACATTCTAATATGATAATGACATTGTCATATCTGTATATATACACACACCTTTGTTCTATTTATTTAAGGCTAGACTCACATCTGCAATGGAGATACCTACAGGAGCATCCGTTGCAGATTCCAGGCAAAATATCGCTGTATGCTGGTATTCATGCTGGAAACCCAGTGCACACCTTTATAGTGAATGGGATCCGTCGGCACAGGCAGTGTCCAGCTTATGCCATTTGGGTATGCTCTTCCTGTGCCGTAACAGAATGCCAGAATTTGCATTGAACTTAACCTTACAAACTTTGAGCAGTAAAACTACTTCTGTTACCTCCTACTTCCAAGAAGCAAACTTTTTTTGTAAAAGCAAATTGATATAGATTTTTTATGTGTTTTAGGGAAAAAAACGGCAGTGTTTTTTTCAGTATATGACATTTTCTAAAGGACACAGTAATTATTTGGCCATTAGAAAAATGCAGCAGAACTCTGTTTTTATGCTATTTAGAGTTATATATAAGATATGTGTTTTCAAAGAGGCTGGGGATTATCAAGTGCATTATAAACCAGAATGCAAGCAGCATACTAGAGTGATAGGACAAAAGTGTTGAGCTACATAACATTGCTACTGTGATGCTGTGGATCCACAGCATTTCACCACATGCGGTTGCACCCATAGGGCATTATTACACATGCGCCAGAGTCGCTTTAACAGCACATGGATTAAAGGGGGTTCTCCAAGTTATATATATTGATGACATATCCTCAGGATAGGTCATCAATATCAGATCAGCTGGGGTCCGACACCCGGCACCCCCGCCAATCAGCTGTTTGAAGAGGAGGCGCGCGCCGTATTCATTTCAATGGGAAGAATCACTCCCATAGTCTAATGCTAATTGCTGTGCTGCTGCTGTACTTACAGTTTGGAATTATGGCAATTGCAGGTACAATTAGGGGTAATCTGCGTACAGTTGGAGCACTTCAACCACAAAACTGTGCTAGCTTCCTTAAAATATAACTATATCTACTGATATAACTGATCCAGGGAGTAATTCTGATTGCCTGATTGGAGTCGGGAAGGAATTTTTCTCCCTAAAGTGGGGAAAATTGGCTTCTACCTCACAGGGTTTTTTTTGCCTTCCTCTGGATCAACTTGTAGGAAAACAGGCCGAACTGGATGAACAGATGTCTTTTTTTGGCCTTATAAACCATGTTACTATGTTACTATACCTGGCATCATCATCAGCATTACTTATGCAGTTTCCTAAACAGTACAGTAGTCCCAGGTCTTTTATTGTGCCCCAATGATCTCATACAACAGTCTAAAAAAAAACTTAAACACGAAGAAAAGAATAGCTGTAGAATTTAGTTCTGCACCTTTGGATATAGCTACTCATTATCACAATATTACCCTTGCCATATTCAGACAGTATCTACTGGAACAAATAAACTTTCAAATGCCAGGAAAAAAAAAATCTACCTTTTAGTAACCATCTCTGTCTACTGTATATTATTAGAATATCCTCTAAACTGAAGTCCTATAAAACCAAAACACTCTGCACATATAATCGATTGTTTTATAGAATACAGGTCCCAAAATTTCAACCAGCATAAGCCTTACAGCATGATAAAAGAACAAATCTGTCAGAATCCTGACAGAGAGTAATAGATTATTCTTTTGAAGTTCCAGACACTCAAACAATGGTAGGATAACGGAGACCATTGACAAGCTGTGTCACAATATTAGGTCATGCAAGACAGATGTCTAGGACAGGAGCAAGACTGCTAGACCGTGAACTGAGACAAAAAGTCAGAAAAGGTTTCAGTTGCCACAAGATGTATGCAAGTATGTAGGGAAGGTGCTGTATGGCTAATTATTGCACATTTTTGTCAGCCAGAATCCATCAGTAAACATACTACTTTAATTTTAAGACTTGGGAATTTATTCTCTCCAAGAAAGAGATACTGATATATTGTAGAATTGTAATGTACATAAAATGTAATCCCCCACAGAATTCAAATCTGGGAAATGTAATATTATATTTCAATATCAATGGTCAAAATCCGAAAGATGATACACAAAATAAACATGTAGACAAGGATGGAATTAACTCCACAAAAGCCATCTGACTGGACTTGGTGGCCTAGAAACCCAAGTACCTAAAGCATTATTGGATACTGAAACACTTACAGTAGGACTTTACAAGCCCCCAAATTCCATGTCCCTACCAGGTTTTCCGCACATTTGTTTGCGCAGATCTGCTTCAAAAAGCTCAAGCTGAAAATTCAGCAGTCAAGAACTGCACTGAAAAAGTGTGGTTTTGGCGCTGATTTTGTACGCATGTTTCGTATGAACTGGCCCTTATGGTTTTCCTGACCTTGCTCACTTTTCTGCTGCCAATCCTGACCTTTGCCTGATTTCCACTCTGTGTGCCCCATCCTACTGTCTAGATATCACAATTCAGAGTTTCCAGCTTGTCTGCATGTCAGCCATTGCTAATAAAGACTGTTCCAGGTGTTGTAACTTGGGTATTCACAGAAGGAACTCTATACCTTTATATAGGGGCTAAAGTTATAAACACACAGTCCCTTAGGCTGGTGCTCTCTTTTAGTGCCCCTCTCTTGTATGACCATTGTTACAAATCCAGTGAAGAATTTATATTAACTTATGGTACATATTATGGTGCCAGCTGGTATTCAAAGTGTATAGCATCATGCCTGTCCACCTAATGAGCACAGAATAGGTGGACACACATGAACAGCCATTCTCCCCTGAGTCAGGTATCTGCATGGTAATCCTCTGAACAGATTTCTGCCCTGGTTGTCAGGAAAGTTCCAGATCCTCTTCAGTAGCATGGCAGAATACAGAAAGTAAAAATACTCCTGTAGGGGAAGAAAAAAGGGAGTATACCATTATCTGCCAGAGGGAAAAGGAGCAAGGGCCACAGAATCCACTCCAAGGAATAGAGATTAGTAGTAGCACCAAGGGAGACAAATGGAAGCAAAAAAATGATGAGAAAGATATTTTTATGCTAGAAACACTGTAAATGACTTAAATAGCCATTCATAGCATTATTGGACTTTTAATATGACAATATTTCAAGACATGACTCCTTTGAACATGTTCAGAATTTTGTCCAGGATAGGCCATCACTATCTGATCACTTGGGGTCCGACACCCCATACATCTGTAGATCAGCTGTGTAGTAGACAGAGCTTGGCCAAATTCTGGCCTATTTTGTGGATTAGCCATCATTTATAAAATCCTTGACGCTCCTTTAATGGGCTATTCACCTGCAAAGTACAATCTCTGTATAGAATGAGTTTTTTTCCTCATAGGTTGGTAGGCCCAAGGAATCTCAGATCAACAATGTCAGAGTTTGGAAGGTCTTCATTCCTGGATTGATTATGACTAGAGATGAGCGAGCATACTCGTCCGAGCTTGGTGCTCGTTCGAATATTACGGTACTTGTAAGTGCTCGCTGCTCAGACGAGTATCTCGTCATGCTCGAGGAAATGGCAACTTCCGCATTGTGCATTTTTGGCGCCTAAAAACTCAGCCAATCACAAGCCAGGAGACTCTGCGGTACACCCAGCATCACGTGGGGCCCTTACATGTCGATAGCAGGGGTTGGCTGGCCTGATCAGGTGACCCTGGAATATACTAGTGACTGCCCGCGGTGCTCGGCTCAGATGCTGTCTGGATGTCATTAGGGATAGAGCTGCTGCGTTTCAGGGAGAGTGTTAGGGCCTGCATTTAGTTCTTTGTTAGGCAGGAGTGATCTCCCAAGAACCCAACAGCCCTTCTAAGGGCTACAAGACATTTTTTTTTGTCTCCTGGCTTGGCTGGCTGGCTGGCACTAGTAGTGCAGCTATCGCCATATATAACCCTTTTTTTTATTGTTATATCTCAGTGATACAAATCCATTTCACACAGCTGCGTAGAACCATTCTGTGTGTCACAGTTCAGCTGTCCACTCACTACAATCGGTATTTTCTGTCCAGGTGACACTTTCTGTACGTCACTTAATCCAACAAGGTCTTTTGCTCTCACATATATACCTTGATCACAAAAATCTCTGTGCGACATTTGTCTGGGTCGCAGTCAAAATAGCCACCGTCAGCAGGGTGTGAGTTAGGTCTACGATAGTTTCTGCACGTCACGTTAAAAAAAAAAAAACTAAAAAAAAAAATATAAAAAAAAATATATATAAAAAAATAGTTTCTTTGTTGTTTTAGCTCAGTGATACGAATCCATTTCACACAGCTGCGTGGAACCATTCTGTGTGTCACAGTTCAGCTGTCCACTCACTACAATCGGTATTTTCTGTCCAGGTGACACTTTCTGTACGTCACTTAATCCAACAAGGTCTTTTGCTCTCACGTATATAGCTTGATCACAAAAATCTCTGTGCGACATTTGTCTGGGTCGCAGTCAGCAGGGTGTGAGTTAGGTCTACGATAGTTTCTGCACGTCACGTTCAAAAAAAAAAACTCCAGTTGACACATTCTGTACGTCACTTAATTAAACCAGACTGAACAAGTTTGTGGGTTTCAGTACAGCAGGCCCATTTATTTATTTTTTTTTATATAATACACTTATATACAGAAAATGTTGAACCCCAGGGCTAAGGGTCGAGGACGAGGGCGCGGGTGTGGGCATTCAATTACTGCAAGGGGCAGAGGCCGTGGTCCTGGGCAGGGTGAGACAGTACCTGCTGATGAGGGAGCAGGGGAACGCCGCAGAGCTACACTCCCTAGCTTCATGTCTCAACTTACAGGGACACGTGGTAGAGGACTGTTGAAACCACAACAGTGCGAACAGCTGAATCCAGTCGTGGATTGCGGACAATGCTTCAAGTAATTTGTCCACCAGTCAGTCTTCCACGCAGTCCACCCACGTTACCCAAGGGAGCACTCCTCTGGCTCCTCCACCTCAACCTCCTTCCCCCCAGTCTGCCCCCTCCCAGGAAAATATGGAATGAGATCCGGCATACTCTAAGGAACTGTTTTCTGGACCCTTCCCAGAGTCACAAACCACTTCTCAGGTTGCTGCTGACCTCGTTCCCGATGCCCAAGTTTTCCAACTGTCGCAGTCTGTGGGTGATGATGATGATGACAATGTTGACTTAGTAGAAGAAGTTTGTAAAGAGGTGTCGGACGATGAGACATGGTTGTCAGACAGTGGTGAAGTTGTTGTCAGGGCAGGAAGTCCGAGGGGGGAGCAGACTGAGGGGGAGCAGACTGAGGAATCGGAGGATGACGAGGTGACTGACCCAAGCTGGGTTTATAAGCCGAGTGAAGACAGTGCTTCTGAGGCGGAGGCGAGTGCTGCACCAGAACAGGTTGGAAGAGGCAGTGGTGTGGCCAGAGGGAGAAGCAGGGCCAGAGCTGGTGCATCTGCAGCAACTGTTTCACGTAGTGAAGCTCCCGTGGCGAGGCCTAGATGTTCGCAAGTCTGGAGGTTCTTTAAAGAAAGTGAAGATGACCGACGGACTGTGGTGTGCAACCTGTGCCACACCAGGATCAGCAGGGGTGCCACCACTACTAGCCTAACCACCACTAGCATGCGCAGGCATATGAGTGCTAAACACCCCACTCAATGGAACCAAGGCCGTTCACCACCTCCTGCGGGTCACACCACTGCTCCTTCCCCTTTGTCACTCGCTGCCTCTGCTAGTCAATCCCCTGCCCAGGACCCCAGCACGAGCGCCTCCCGCCGGAAAACCACACCTTCGCCTCCACGATCCTCCACAGTGTCCACCAATGTGTCCCAGCGCAGCGTTCAGCTGTCTTTACAGCAGACGCTGGAGCGCAAGAGGAAATACAGTTCCACCCACCCACATGCCCAAGCCCTCAACGTCCACATCTCCAAATTGCTGAGCCTGGAGATGCTGCCCTATAGGCTGGTAGAGACCGAGACCTTTCGCAATCTCATGGCGGTGGCTGCCCCTCGGTATTCGGTCCCCAGACGCCACTATTTTTCCTGATGTGCCGTCCCAGCCCTACACCAGCACGTGTCACAGAACATCATCTGTGCCCTGAGCAACACTGTTTCTGAGAAGGTCCACCTAACCACGGACACCTGGACAAGTGCTGCCGGGCAGGGACACTATATCTCACTGACGGCACATTGGGTTAACTTGGTGGAGGCTGGGACCGAGACTGACCCTGGGGCCGCTCATGTACTGCCCACACAGAGAATTGCGGGGCTTACCTCAGTCATGGTCTCTCAGACGTACTATGCCTCCTCCTCCAACCCCTCCTCCTCCTTAGGTGACAAAAGGCACACCGCCCAAGAGCTGTTACAGGGCATCACGGCGCAGACCGATGTGTGGCTGGCACCGCTGAACCTCAAGCCAAGCATGGTTGTGTGTGACAACGGGCGTAACCTGGTGGCGGCTCTGCAACTCGGCAGACTGACACATGTGCCATGCCTGGCCCACGTGTTCAATCTCATAGTTCAGCGGTTTCTCAAGACATACCCCAATCTCTCTGATTTGCTCACCAAGGTGCGCCGCATCTGTGCGCATTTCCGCAAGTCGACCACAGATGCTGCCACTATCAGGGAAGTGCAGCGCCGCCTACAACTGCCCGCTCACCGACTGTTGTGCGACGTGCCAAAGAGATGGAATTCGACATTAAACATGTTATCCAGAGTTTACCAGCAGCGCAGAGCGATTGTAAACTGCCAGATGTCAACTTCCACCAGAACTGGTAGTCAGGTCACTCAGATTCCTCAAGTCTACAATGAGGAGTGGACGTGGATGTCTGATATCTGCCAGGTGTTGACCAACTTTGAGGGGTCAACACAGATGGTCAGCGGCGATACCGCCATTATCAGCCTCACCATCCCGCTGCTTTGCCTGTTGAAAAACTCACTGCTCAGCATAAAGTCGGATGCTTTGCGCTTGTCACAAGAGACGGTGGAGGAAGATACGTCGCTTTATAGCCAGAGCACCCTCCGGTCTGTTTCTCAGCGCGTATCGGAGGAGGGGGATGAGGATGAGGAAGAAGAGGAGGAGAATGTTGGCGAGACAGAAGAGGGTACCAGTGCTCAGTCCTTAATTCTTGAGCGTGTATGGGCTGAAGAGGAGAACTTGGAGGAGGAGGAGGAAATGGAGATTCAGGCCATTGAGGAGAGGGGATTATTACGTGTTGGGACTCTGGCGCACATGGCAGACTTCATGTTAGGCTGCCTATCCCGTGACCCTCGCGTTAGAAGCATTTTTTCAAACACCGATTACTGGGTGTTCACTCTCCTGGACCCACGGTACAAGCAGAACCTTTCCACTCTCATCCCTGCAGAGGAAAGGAGTATGAGAGTGAATAGATATCAACAGGCCCTGGTGCACAAGCTGAAACAATCCTTCCCATCTGACGCTGCTAGCGGCAGAGGGCATGGTTCTGTGGGCCAATTAGCGGGGGAGAAGAGCCAAGCAGGTAGCTTGTCCAGCACTGGCAGGGGAAAGCTCTCCAAGGCCTTTGCCAGTTTTATGTCACCCCAGCAAGACACTGTCACCTGTCCCCAGTCTAGGCAGAGTAGGGGGGAGCTGTACAGAAAGATGGTGAGGGAATACCTAGCTGACCATACCAACGTCCGGACCAATCACTCTGCTCCATACAACTACTGGGTTTCAAAGCTGGACACGTGGCCTGAACTGGCGCTGTACGCCTTGGAGGTGCTGGCCTGCCCTGCCGCTAGCGTGTTGTCAGAGGGGGTATTCAGTGCAGCTGGTGGCGTCATCACCGATAAGCGTACACGCCTGTCAACTGACAGCGCTGACAGGCTGACGCTTATTAAAATGAACAAAGCCTGGATTTCACCGGAATTCAAATCTCCTCCGGGGGAAAGCAGCTAAAGATTTAAATAACTTATGTATCCTATTCCTCTTCTCTACTCCTCCTACTCCTTGTCGTCTTTGCCTAACGCTGACCAAAAAAACGCCATTTTTTAGAGGTCCAACTGGCACTCTTTTACCACAATTTTTCAGGAGGGCCCCCTACAGGCCCTCTCTTCAAACAATTTTTCCGGAGGTCCACCTACAGGCCCTCTCTCCAAACAATTTTTCCAGAGGTCCACCTACAGGCCCTCTCTCCAAACAATTTTTCCACCTACAGGCTCTCTCTCCAAACAATTTTTCGGAGGTCCACCTACAGGCCCTCTCTCCAAACAATTTTTCTAGAGGTCCACCTACAGGCCCTCTCTCCAAACAATTTTTCTAGAGGTCCACCTACAGGCCCTCTCTCCAAACAATTTACGTCTTTTTCCTATCTTTCTCTCTCTCCAAACTATTTTTCCGGATAGCTGAAATATACGGTATTAAACTGAGAAGAATACATAGAACACATGCCACACTTGATCAAGCTCATAGTTTACAACTGTACCGGTTGATGCTAAATTTTTAAGTTGGGGTCCTGCGTCGTCATTCGAACTCCATCTGGCTGTTGTCACCACCACACACGCTAGCCCACTCCTCTGGCTCTTCCAGCTCAACCTCTTTCCCCCCAGCCTGCCCCCCACCTACAGGCCCTCTCTCCAAACAATTTACCCGGGTAGGGGACGTATTAGATATTGTACTGATTTTTTTTTTGTTCTTTTAATTGCCTCCTGCGATAGACAGGAATCGAACCCGGGTCAACTGCTTGGGAAGCAGCTATGCTCACCACTTTACCACCAACAGCCACAGCAACTGATAAGAACAGATACTAAACTTGATGTCAGCCAACATTTCGACAATCGATAACCCGAAACGGGTCCGCCGTCGAGCCCGGCGTTCGGCCACCCTGAACATTTCACATACTCTGACCGAGTCTGACCCTGGGCCGCTCATGTACTGCCCACTTGGAGGATGCTTCACCTCCTGCTACCTCAGTCTAACTCGGTCACTCTGTTGTCACTGCCATGCTGCGTCTGGCTAAATTTTTGGGTGGCTCACCTGCTACCTCATGTAACTTGGTCACTTGTTGGTGTCACCGCCATGCTGTGTCAGGCTTATGCCTGCATCGTGTGGCTGGGGATAGGAGAGCAGTGCCAGCATGGGCATGGGTGATGGACCTTCGTTGCACCTAGTTGGGTGCTTCCCTATATATTCCCACCATGCCAGCCATGGGTTGTACATTAACTAATAACAGGGAAAACAAATAAAATATTTTACAGAAGGGTCAACTACAGACACTCCTAAACAATTTTTTAGAGGGTCAACTTCGGACACTCCAAAACAAATTTTTTGGAGGCTCGCCTACAGACATTTGACTGCTACCTCAATCTAACTTGGTCACTTGTTGGTGTCACTACGCTGTCACCATGATGTGTCAGGCTTATGCCTGCGTCGTGGGGAGAGGGATAGCACAGCAGTGCCAGCATGAGCAGTGGTGTCACCTGCAGGCGGTGATGGACCTTCGTTGCACCTAGTTGGGTGCTTCCCTAACATGTGATGGGTATTTGCCTCACCTTTCTTGGTCTGGGTGAGCACAATTGCCATGAGGGTAACCACCAGGCTGTTGCCTGAGAATTTGGGGTAATGGTGGGATTAGGCAGCCTCAGAGGCATCCATGCATGCTGCCCCTGCTGTTTCCTGTCCATTTCCGTGGTGTTTCCATCATTTTCTGAGGTTTCCAGGTTTTCACCCAGCCTTCCCTAGGCAGAGCCTTGGTCCCCTGCAAAAATGCTCGAGTCTCCCATTGACTTCAATGGGGTTCGTTATTCGAAACGAGCACCCAAGCATCGGGAAAAGTTTGACTCAAATAACGAGCACCCGAGCATTTTAGTGCTCGGTCATCTCTAATTATGACTATCATAGTCTCCACAAACCTTACATGGCGGTTTTATCTGTATACGATGTATTCTCTAAATTTTATATACTGATGACATCAGTCTGTTTTTACTTAAAGAATCTGAAGGCTTAGCTGGAATTGATTGACTCCTTCTCTAAGATATATCGCATTGCCAAATCCCCATCTTCCTTAGCAAATATTGATAAAAACATTAATGGTCAACGTTAACCAGCTACTGTTGAAATAATGAAAAGCAATTTTAGAAAAACGTATACAGACAGCCCAGGTGCCTAGCAGCTTCCAAATGTTTCAAAATCTTTCATGTACAGATACAGACCAATTCCCGAAGACTGTGCAGCTTCATTGCTGTTCAGCACTTCTAACAAGTGCAAAAATATGTCAGAGAGCATTTATATTTGGATTTCAAACTTCACCTGTATAAATTTTGTGTGGAACTTAGATCTCGGTGCAGGCTTTAATCATGTACCTGTAAGGAATCCTGAGTCCTCAAGAAGAACTTTTGATTTAACAGTAAGATTCTGTCTACTCAAGAATCTTATAAAGACGTACCCTTTATGCCTAGCAGGCAATTAATTCACCTTATGATAAGCAAATCCACCAAACTGTCATATTAGCATTTTTACTTCATGCGTAGTTGGAACTTTGTTCAGTCTGAATTTGTCTTTCATGTGTTTGTTATCATGCTCAGACAATCTGCAAAAAATAGGCTCAGTCACTATAGATTAATGGCACAGTCCCACCTAAAACCAAAGTACCTTCATCATGACAATGGTTTTCATGAGTGCGCTGTCTTAGCCACTTTCTAAGACAAAAAAAAAGTTATTCCGAATGTATTTATTTTACTGGTAAGCAGAATGAATTAAACCTTTATTGAACCTCTTTTATGTCACATTAGCATAAACAGTGAAATTACCATAGCAAAGTTTATGAGCGGCTTGCTAGAGATTGTGGATCGCTCACTCTCATAGTAATTTATGTATTATTTTGTGCTGTACTTTACTTAATAACATTTTGAACCATAGTAATTATCAATTATATTTTTCAATATGAATTAATTAAATTTGTTGACAGTTTGTAGGCATGAAGTTCGATGTACACCAGGACAGAAGTTGTATCATCTACTGCATGGTCAACATCTTCATGGTATTATTGAAGTTAATGTTAATATGAAGCTTGGGTGTCAAGCATTTCATTTGAAAACAATTAGCAATAATATAATGAATGGGTTACCACTAGAGATGAGCGAACGTGCTTGTAACGAGCACTGTAGCGCTCGGCTCCCCTGCGCTCGCATGGGCGCAGGCATCCGGATCCGTCCTCCTCACCCGACGGATCCGGATGCCTGCGCCCATGCGAGCGCAGGGGAGCCGAGCACTAAAGTGCTCATTACAAGCATGTTCGCTCATCTCTAGTTACCACCAGGGGAGTACAATGGGAGGTGGAATAAAGAGCTGCAGAAATTAATAGCAAATTGGATACAGGTTATTGCGCGCAAATTGTTCCTACAGTTATAAGTGAATAAGTTTACCATAAGTTTTAACTAAGTTGATTAATAAAGTTCCTTTCTGAGCTTCACACCCACACCTGTAACTGACTGAAACGCTCCAGCAGTAGACAGGCCTGTGTTCTGTCTCCTAGACATTTAGGGGGAGATTTATCAAACTGGTCTAAAGAAGAACTGTTTAGTTGCCCATAGCAATCAATAAGAATCCACCTTACTCTGATTGGTTGCTATGGGCAACTAAGCCAGTTCTATTTTAGACCAGTTTGATAAATCTCCCCCTTAGATCCTGTTCTTGGCATCTACATCCTGCAGGAAGTCACTGTTGCAAAAACTTGCATTGGTTAAAATTAGTGTTGAGCAAAGATACGAATTTCTGGATAAATTTGATTCGTCGTGAAGCCGGATTTCCTCATGCTTCGTGGTAGCTAATTGATTTAATCTGAAATAGTGGTAAAAACAAAAAAAAATAATACTTGCCTCATACATTTGCTGGTGATGGGCCGCCCGCCACCATCTTGTTTGAAGATCTCGCACAAAATCCTGTCTGCAGCTGACGTGAAGACGTCATCATGCGCCACGCGAGATTTAGCGCCATATCTTCAAGCAAAATGGTGGCGGTCGGCCTGTTGCAAGCAAATGAATCAGATAAGTATAATTTTTTTTATTTGTTTTTTATTTTACACTGTGTTATTTATGTCAGATGCCAAGATCATGTATGAACCCCACAGTGCTCCCTGTCATTGCACCCACTACTTACAAAGAAATGCGCTTCATGACAAAGTAATTAGTCACTAAGAAAATTTTTTTTGTAAATTTCTGCAAAGCATCCGAATCAAATTTTTTAAAATAATTTGCTCATCTATAGTTATAATAAGAGTAACAGAACTTTGCTGCTGGAGCTTTTCCATCAGTTTCTGGAGATTACAGCTCAGGTATCCATGCTGCTGTAGCTCAGAATCTACAAATTACATAGATATATATATATATATATATATATATATATATATATCACTGGAAATAAAGACCAACCTTTGAAAAAAAATAGCATCAGAGATGTTAGAAAATAACTAAATAATACTTCTCAAATCATCAATCAATCCAGTTCAGACACTCCAGAGTCCCCCCTCCCAACAATCTTGGTGGTTGGCACATTATCACTACAGTCAACCAGTATTTTCAGGTTTTTAGTGGTGACGTATGACACTACTGGCATTGTAACTCCCATCACTGAGTGGTGATGCCAGCAGTTATTGGCTCTAGCAGTCAAGTGCTTTCAGAGAGAAATGTGCTTTTTGTTTTGTTGTTGTTCTTTTATACATTTGAAAGGTTGACAATAACCCATTTAACCTTGACACCATTGCTTAGGCCTCTTTCACACTAGCGGCAGTCCGGATCCGGCAGGTGAAGGGTGCCATCTGATCCGGACTGCCGCAAGGACATGTGTGGGGCCGGAACCGCGTTCCGGCCCCACACATGTCCCACAGTACCATATATACACATACACACAAACACATACATACTTACATACTCCAGGCAAGCAGGCAGGCCGCACGTCTTCACACCCAGGAGGCTGGGCGCTGTAGGGAATCGTCATAGCGGCGCGCCTCCTGGGCATGAAGACGTGCGGCCTGCCTGAGTATGTAAGTATGTATGTGTTTGTGTGTATGTGTGTATGTATGTCTGTCTGTATGTGGTGACGGATCCGTCCTGAACTCCATTGAAAGTCAATGGAGGGCGGATCCGTTTACCATGTTGGTCACACCAAACGGATCCGTCCCCATTGACTTGCATTGGGGGTCATTCCGGATCCGTCTTGGTGCGGATGCCTGGACCGGAGAGAAAACCGCAGCATGCTGCGGTTTGTTCTCTGGTCTGAAGACGGAAAGGAATGCTTTCAGGAGCATTCCGTTGTCTTCAGTTCAGTTTTGTCCCCATTGACAATGAATGGGGACAAAACTGAAGCATTTTTTTCCGGTATTGAGACCCTATGATGGAACTCAATACCGGAATTTAAAAACGCTAGTGTGAAAATAGCCTTAGTCTCTGCTAATATGAGGCATCCATTGCTTACTCCCTGTCTCTCTTCCTGTTACATCCTGATACCAAACCCAATTATATCTATTCCACCTGTCATGTATACATTCAATGTGTTCAGGACTCCAAACGAAGAAGGGCCCTGAAAGAATAAACAAACTGCAAGAAGCAGAAGCAGCACTACTGTAGAAATTATTAAAGTGTTTTTGTCTCACTCACAGTCTGTTCAACTAGAATTTACTAAGGGGTGAGATAGATAAATGGAGGAGGTTCTTGGTGACCAGCCAAGGCGTTAAAGTCTAATGCTTCTGAGACTCTCTTGTGTTTTGCCTATGTTTATCCTTAAAGGGGTTGTCTCATCATGGACAATGGGAGCATATCACTAGGATATGCCCCCTTTGACTTATAGGTGCGGGTCCCAGCGCTGGGACCCGCACCTATATCCAGAACGGAGCCGGTCCGGCCACCACCAAGCCGGCTGCCCATAGAAATTAATTGGAGCGAACCACGCATGCGCGGCCCCCGCTCCCATTCATTTCTGTGGAGCCGGCGGAAATTTTCGCCGGCCCCATAGAAAATGAATGGAGGGCAGCTGTGCATACGCAGTGCGCCCTCCTTCACTTTTGGGGCTCCATTCTGGATATAAGACAATGGGGGCATATCCTGTGTTCCTGTCTGTACTCGAGCCCTGAACCCACCCTGCCCATGTGTTCTTGCAACTTCCAGTTTCACTTTCAGTTCTGTTTGTGTTTAAGTTAACCCTGTCCATCTGTCTTGTCCGTGTTCCTGTTGAGACAAAAGCACTCTGAAGTATTATTGTTTTCATTTTATGTTAAAGCCAAATTTCACTAAATAGAAAAAAACAATACCCCAAACCAGGATGCAAATTGTTGCAAATTGTTGTGCAAACATTTGTAACATTTTTGTGGATGTTACACCAATGTCTGCATTTAAAAAGTGAATGGAAAGTCTGGCATGGTTAATACGAATTGAAGTCTGTCCATCCACTCCAAAGCCAAGAGGTGGACGTCCAGGCAAAATTTCGGAGTCAACAAGTCAGCTCATCACAAGGTCTATCAGTTCTGGCACGACAAACACGGCAGTGGAGGTAGCTCATATGCTTCATAATCACAGATGTCCTTGCACGTCCTTGCAATGCGCAATACAGTCTGGAATGGTGACCCGAAAAAAGATGAGGAAGCCTCGCCTTCAATATCGTCATAAGAAGCACTGGCTCTAGTTTTCAAAAAAGTACGAACAATGGACAGTAGAATATTGGAAATGTGGGATTTGGAGCGATGAAACAAAAGTCAATAGACTGTGCTCTGATGGGTGCAAATGTGTTTGAAGAAACAAGGGAAAAGGGGGCTAACAGATCGGGAAATTGAAAGAACTATCAAGTTTGGTGGAGGAAGTCTAAAGATATTGGTTTGTTTCACAGCCAAAGGCGTTGGATACTTCACCAGGATTGCTGGTGGTCTAAATGCTGAGCTATATGTTAGTATCCTACAATACGAGTTACTTCGTACACTCGACTCGAGTACTATAGGTATGAAAAGGACAACATAATGTTCCAGCAGAACAACGACTCAAAGTGTATGTTGAGATTGGTGGAGAAATGGTTAAATGACAATGAAGTATAGGTGCTGGATTGGCCCCCACAGTCCCCAGTCCTCCACCCAATCGAACACTTGTGAGTAGAGTTGAAGAAAAAGCTGTATTCGTACCCAAGTGAGTCAACCAGTCTACACCAACATTGGGAACGCGAAGAAGAGACCTGGGAACAGATTTTGGTCCATACATGCCTGAACCTGATCGAGAGCTTGCCCAGAAGGATTCAGCCAGTGTTAAAAGCCAAAGGTGGATTTACAAAATACTAACAAAATAATAAAATAAAAATTTTTAATTTTAGGAGCAAAACAGTAACAATGCCGTTATGTAACAAGAATCTGCACAACTAATCATGTGCTAAATAGTTGCAATAGTAGTCCAATTTATGTATGAGATAGTCAAGATGACTGTCGATAAAATGATGGTAGTCTCACGTTCGAAGCTGTAGTAGATTGTGAGATATGGAGCCTGAAAGTCAAAAGTTCAAAACATTGTTACCCTTTTGCTTGTCGGTGTACTTTGTAAGGCTGAATAAAAGACATCCGTCCATCCACTTCAGCCTGTTATCCTGAAAAGTTAATACAGGGGTAGGTAAAAAGACCTCATGAGGTAGAAGTCAATTTTATTCGTTTTAGGGGTAAATATTCCTTCTTGACTCCACTCAAGTCATTAGAATAACTTCCTGGATCAATGACGCTTCTCCAGAATTCTAGTAACTCTAACCTCTAATATTACACTCCAAAAATACATCCAGGCCCCTCTTGATGTAAAACCGGTAGCGAAGCCTACTTAGAGATTAGGTGTAATGGAAAGATCTGCACTTGTTCTCTGTTTTTGACCCACATCTGGTTTTAGCTCACAATAATTGATGGAATTGATTGACCAAATAACTGAAGTGTGAACTCAGGCCATAGTCTGTCCTTGACAAAACTATACAGCAATAATATATGGAGTGCTTTTTCTTTAAACCATTGTACAAACTCCAGCGAGAGCTGCTTCATGCATTCAGATGCTCCAAAATCATTTGTAATTCATTTCTGATGATTCTCAAGCTGTCTGCCTTATTAATCCTGGGGAAGCAATTAACCCATCCCTTGCCAAAAAGACCTTCAACACAAGCGTTTCTCCTTGAGGTGCTATTAATCCTCTTTATAGGTTAACTAATTGGCAGTCACTTCTTTTCTGTGTGAGAAGTATAATGGCAAGCTGGCAGACTCCATTGGCTTGTTTCAGCTCATTCATCTTTGTGTTTATTAACATATATCTCTATGTGCTCATTATAAAACAGTCCCAAGCAGACTGGATAACACAAAAGACAGGACATATTCATTATCCTTATTTATATAAACTGGCTTTGTATCAGATAATGAAACTAATAACGTGAAATGCACAGACTAGCTGATAGCATTGTGTGTGGCTCAGCATTAAGGCAAAAAGAAAATACAGCTGTAATTATATGTGTGATGTAATGATATCATTAATATCCTATCTGCACATTTTATTTTTGTGCTATTGCTAATTAATTATTATTTGATCCTTAGTCTCCAACCACTGGTTTTGGAAAAATACACAAAAGGCAAAGATGCAGACATTGACCTAATTCCAGACACAAAGCAATCCCTTTTATGTATCCTGTATTGATAGTGCTGTCATGAAATAAAAGTTTGTATATTTAATTATTTTCATGTCTACTGATGTTTTAAACAAAGAAAACTAACAAATGGATTTTGCCAAAAATGGAAAAATATTATTTTAACGGGAAATTTACTGCGCACATGAAACGACAGTAAGGTGCTAAAAGAATAAGTTGCAGCAGCTTTGCAATGATACTACAAAAGTTTGGCAATCTAAAGCAAAAAATATAAGACCTTGCTCTTTAAACCCTTTTATACCTGATGTTCATGTCATAAATACCTGTTACGTCCACAGTGGGGAGCACAGAAGTGGAAGTGTGCATGTCGGTCACTTCTATAGGACTACTGTAGACTGCTCTCTGTCAGTCCCATAGATGTGAATGGAGTGGAAGTGTGCATGTAGCTCTATCAGTGACGTTACTAGTCGCTCCATGCGAGCGCGAACTACTCAAACTAGCACAGAGTAACACCACAGGCCGGGGCATGCTCCATGACATAGATACCAGACTGATGTCCCCTGGATCCGAGCCTGTAGATACGAACATACCAGCCATAAATACTGTATCTAAGGTAATGCTTTTTTAAAGCGTTACTTTAGATTGGTACACATAATTAGCTGTATGCAGAGGAAGAACCAGTGAAGTTATCGGGAGAGGAAGTGCTCGGTATGTCGTTCTCTTTCTAGTATATTATAAAGTTCCTTGTTGCAGTCCGTAGTGCGGTACCACTCCGATACTGCATCACAAGAAAGGACAATAGAGCATAAGTGCCAGTGGAACAATGTTTGTATTTTTTGGAATATGGTGTTATGATGATGATCCAAAATTGCTTAAGGGTTTTTCTTTTCTTTTTTTTTCAGAAAAAGAGTGCTTAAACATTGCGCAATGAAATACAGCAACTTTCTAATACTGTATATTAGAGTGAGTAGAATAAAAATGTTAAATGCTGAAAAATTATTGTGCAAATAAGGCAAAAAAATCGCAAAGCTCTATTTTAAGTTTTAAAGAAAACATTCTTCTGAAGACTGAAAATCTATCCTAATTAATTGCCTTTGTACAAGAACGAATATCACAGGATAGAGGTGCTTATTCTCAATCATGCCCTCCTTGTTAGCTGCCTTTACATGCAATCATTTGTCCCGATACACAGGGCGACAATGATATTTTTGTGCTCTATAAGCGATTTTCTCGTTTTCCGGCTGATTGCTGGCACTTGGGTTAGTTATTGGGAACAGCATTACATTCATTCCTGCTAATTGGCCCAATTATCTGAACATATAACCCGCGTAAGTTAAGTTTTAAACAGTATCTCATATACTGTATCCGCCCAATACTGAGGAATCTTATTCACCCATTTGTCATTTAACAAAATTATAGTTTTCTGGTGGATTTAATCAGAATATGGCTGGTGAATTTGAGTATTTTAAACTATCTACTGTACAAATGCAGTGGATATATTTTTGCATTTGTATCCACACATTGTCTATTTGTTACAAAACAAGATTAATGGCTTAGGTCATTATCCACTTAATAAATCCATATCTGATCCATATTTTCCAGGTATATGTTGTCTTCTAGGATATTCCTGAGCATTTCTACATCCATCATGTTGACAATCAGCTGAATGTAAGTTGTCATAGACCATTGGCCAGCCAAATTTGTGTCCAATACGCATTGAAATGGCGGTATAATTTATAAAAATATATTTATGTGACATAGAATATTTACATGATGGCCACTGTTGCAGCGAGTACCTGAAGACTGTGACCACCATCACTCTTAATGTTAATTTTATAGCATTATTATTTAGGTCTTACACGGCCGGCAGTGGTTCTGGCAGGTTGTATGTAGTGTATTTTTGTCTGGCTGAATCCTGGCATATTTGCAGGTTAGGTTCCAATTTGCCACCGGACCCCATTATAGTTAATGGGGCCGCAAGGCATTCCAGTAACATCTGGCAAAGCTGGATCCAGAAATCTCTGGCAGGCTGTTTGTTCCGGAACTACTGCCGGCAGTATGAAGCAGGCTTTAGACATTGAGATTACCAGATAACTAATTTAGAAGTAACATGTTGCTTTATGTATTGATCTGTTAGAGCACGTTCACAAATGCAGTTGCCAAATTCCCTGTTCCTGCAGGGAACAGTCTACTGGAGTTTACCAGAACTGGCATTGCTGGATTCTATCATGTACCACCAGATCCCCATTGACTATAATGGGATACAGTGGTGATCTGGTCGCTTTCCAGCATGCAGCGGTTTTTGTCCAACTGACAGCTGGCATTTATCTCTGAACATACCTTAATTTGAGCATTGTATGGTAGCATTTACTTTATGTATTTTCTTTACTTATACATTTGTATGAAGGCAGTGGCCCTGTTATTTGGCTACTATACTGTATGATGCTTAGAAGCAGTCACTGTTTGGTATGGTTATTTCCACAATGAAATAATGAGTAATATTTGGGGCTTCAGGAAAAGATACTACACAAAGCTTCATTCAGATTCCAACACTGTGCTGAGTGCGGTCTTTTTTGCCATCCAAAGTTTATATCAATTTAATAATTCTGTTCATCTGCTATGTACTTTAAATTCTTTGTCCAGGACAGTTGTTTCTTTCCTTACCTCTTACCTTGACATATTCCAAGATAAGTGACATGAGATGAATGTCTTTGAAAAAACATGATTTTAATGTACTCTGTCAAGAGCTTGTTATGTTATAGGTTTCTATGTGCCCCCTCCCCAGTGGCTGTGATGAGAATTACAGCAAGTCAAGGGTATGGACAAATCTGTAGACCATTGATATACCTAAAGTTTTGTCGCCTGTATCTTTGGTTGCTGAGAAATTTCCTGGCAATATTATTTTTACATTTGCTCTTTGCAATTTAAAGGGGAAAAATTAGCCAATGTATTTAATTCTCAGATTTTATTTCACCGTCCATAATAATAATAACCTGAGATCATACGTAGCCATGACAATTTTAAAAAATGGGGGTTAATCCGCATATCCTAATGCGCAGGTGCATGTCATAATGGCTGAAGGCACGAAAGCAAAAGCTGATGGGTTGGTGCCTGCTGTGGCGTCCTGTGCCCCTGCCATTAACATTGTTCTATTGAGAATAAAGTGAGTATTGGACATAATCCGGTGAGTGCCGTCTTCCTTCTACTATATCTCGTTAAAAGCTGATGCAATGCAACAGCATTCTGCAAACACAAATAATGACGTAAATACAAAATTTACTAATACTAATGGTAAGTTATAAATGCGAAATTCTTGGCGAATACATTTTGTACAAAATTATTTGTGCCCATCCGCCGGCATCAAGGCGATCTCTTTAGGAAAGAGCCTACACTAAATACTACCTCCAATGGTGCCATACCAGCCTGCATTAATTTCAGGGAAGGCAGGTTTTACATGTATACTGATCCCACACTATAGTTTACCTCTCCTGGTGCCAAATGGCCTCCAATAAATGCAGGGAGACCAGCCTACAGCTTTATACTCGCACTAATTAAAATCAGCCATCGGCGGACAGGCACAAATAATTTTGCACAAAATGTATTTGCAGAGAATCTCACATTTATAACGTAGCATTTTACATTTCCTACAGTGATTATGGCCCTATTGTATTTACTTTATTATTTGTGCTGTTGCATTGTGTTTGTTTAAGCCATGACAATTTGCAGAAGATGCATCATAAAAGCATGTTAGTCTGTAGTAGAGTGCTAAACATGCTCAGCTCTTATGTTTAAACAGTATAATCCTGAAGAACCTCTTTAAGAGCATTGCTTTTTAGTATTTCATATTTTGGAATATTATCTTAGTAGCAGAACTGTAATCAAGTGGTTCAGCACTTTGCACTTATAAAGCAGCTGTTAGCTCCATAAAGCATGCATGCTCTTTTCCTGTAGGGAACCTGCTTAACATTCACAATGCCTGGTTCAATTGCATGCATATTCATTCAACCTTCAGCTTCCCCACAGCACCCTATTTCATTACATATCCAGAAAGCTGACTAGAGGATACATGTAGAGACAGCATTCTTCTGCAGCTTACTTGGGACTCAAGAAATCAGTTAGTTTTTTTTCCTTTTTTAAGCTTATTAAGATATGTACTAACTAAACAGAACCTTTATGCCTCTGTGTGTGGGATTAGATAACCAAGTAAAATGTTTTTTTTCTTTTAATCGATATTACCATATATACATTGTCTATTGATTATTTGTTAGTTTGGTATTGCATGTAACTTGGAAATTAGCATATAGATGAAGTATGTTTGTTCTCTTCTCTCACAGGCACTGATAAACTAGTTTTAGCTTGGTTATTCATGAATGGTGAAAGTCTGATAAGAAGTCAGGCACAGTGAGGTGTCCTTGAAGTGACCCTTTTCTTAGAAACACAAATCACTCTTTGGTTGCTGCAAGCACATACGCAAGTTCAGAATGATCCTGACCCGTGATCTTTGTCTTTGGTTGATACAGTATCTTTAGCAGTCTCTCAAGATGAGGACAAATTTGGACAACTCAAGTAAGTTTATTCCAAACATGATCTATCAGTCTTCTTTTCTTAAAGGGACTCTATCGCGAAGAAAAAAATGTTGATATGTTTTACAACATAACAAAAGCAGGTTTTAACATAATGTATTTTTCAAATTGTGTAAATGTTTTTTTTTTTATTCAGTTTTCTTGCCTTACATGCCGCCATGTTGGAAGTAAAGTGTGACTGTCTGGGTTTACAACACAATGGCACCTCACTTACGGCAGGCATGTACATAGGTTTCCTCAGTCGCTGCTGACCCTATAGAGAATGAATGGAAGACGTGAGCCCACCCCTGTGATGACACTAGTAACACACAGCCAGGTCCTCCCTCCTTGCTGCTGGGGGAAGCCCACTGTGCCTGCTCCTCACTCCTGCAGCAACATCCTTGTCTTCATTAGGCTGCCTGTTCTAAATTCTGTGGCAGCTCACCCCAGCAGTGCAGACAATTTTTGCTGAGTGTACTGCTGGGGTGAGCGGCCCAGGACTCAGAAACAGAGTAGATGGAGGTTCTTGGGGCTGTAGGACCTTAGTGATGTAATTGGCCATGTGACCAGTGGGGGAGGAGCCTGAGGAGCAGAGATCTGTGTTTTTGTAACGAAGCCATTGTCTCATCTTATCTTGCTGAAGCAGTGATGTCACCGCTGAAGGTGTGAATTGGTGATGTCATTGGTACCACCCACTTTTTTGCAGCATGCCTACTTACAGGTTGCTCAAAGCCTCATTTGGCCAGCAGAGCTCCCCCTGGTGACCAAAGATGGTAAATATGGTAAAATCTAATATTTATTTATAATATTTCACACATTGGAATTTTTATTTATTTATTTCTTACAAATATATAATAGATTTTTTTTAGCATAAATAAAATATAGAACAGGTTTTTGTGATAGATTCCCTTTAAAACAAATCGGAACAAAAGAAAACACAGTGTATAACATTTAAAGGAGGCCTCCCATCCAATATGGTTTGAGGCTTAGCCACCAATGATGGGGAAATATTTAAGAATGTAATCCATTTACTTGCTTATCTTCCATTTCACCATTCAAGTCTTGTTAAAGTAGCACATTTTTTTCTTATTCTCTCACCTGATAGAAAGGTACATGATGCCTATAATAACAGCTGTACCTGTATTTAAGGAAGGTTACAGCTCTGTAGAGTTTACTCTGGTGAACTACTGCCAGACATAAGTGCAACAGACAGAAGTGTGTAGTTTTAAACACTGCAGTAGTTTGAAAATGGCAGGAGTTTGGTCACAACATTGGTTTCTTCTGTTTGGTGAGTTACTGCCTTAATTCTAAGATGTCTGGTTTGGTGCAGTGTAACACTTGCCTGGCTGTTGTGTTCCGAAGTACTCTTTGGAGTTTGGGGTATTGTCCATTATGTATGCAATTGTCCACTTTATATGGTGAAATTTCTAGGCTGCAGTCTTTAGTGTGTAGCCTGCAATCGAAAGAAGTGTCCCAGCAAGTGAGTGCTGTCAAGCAGCCCTGTAATCCAACACCGCTTCCCCAAAGATCCTTGAGGAGAAGGGCTGTGTGGAAGACAGTTGGCTCTGGGAGGTTGAAAGTTGTGGAGCATAAACACAATACTGTTGGAATTTCTGTATATAATACCTATGGTGTCCTGTCTGATTTGGTAAGTGATATTGCAGCAGATACAAGCATGGATACTCAGGCACAGGATGTTGTAAGTGCCAAAGGAGAAAGTGGTACCAAGCAGTTAGGGGAAATAAGTGAAATGAAAAAGAAGAGAAGGCATCTCCTTGTTGGTGACTCGATTGTTAGAAGTGTTGCTTTAGGTCAGAGTGAGGATGGACTGAAGGAGGTGAGATGTCTTCCTGGTGCTACTACAAGCAGGGATAAAAGACGGATCACAAATATTGTTAAGGCTGCAACAAAGGACAAGAGAGATGGTCTGCACCCGTCACACAAAGGCACTGAGGTACTTGGAGAAGAGTTCAGGTGTTTTTTCGACAGGCATTTAAACTAGATGGAGGGGACAGGAATTTTATTGAGGAGAATGATTTCTGTCCCCGAACAGTTTTGGTGAACCAGGGTATTGAGCTTCTTGATCAGCAATCTGTTAGTGTGGTAGATACAGTTGTTGGTGCAGATGAAGTGGTTGCTGGTGCTCTACATACTGATGTTAGTGCGGTGGATGATGTCGGTGATGTTGTCAGGGAGGTAGATGGAGTTGTTGGTGATAAATGTAATGTTCTTTACGTAATGTGTAAAAATGCTCGCAGCTTAGGCAACAAGATCTGCGAGCTAATATCAATAGTTTGTAGAGATAATTTGGACTTGGTTGTAATAACAGAGACATGGTTCAGAGATTGCAATGACTGGGAAACAGCCATTCCGGGATACACTTTGTATAGGAAAGATAGGGTGGAGAAAAGGGGGGTGGGGTCGCCATTTATGTTAAAGATACCATAAAATCAACAGCGATCCAAAATTCATGTAAGGAGTTGGAGACTCTCTGGGTCTGCTTGCAAAATAAAAAGGGATCTGTTACCAGAGTAGGTGCTATCTATAGGCCTCCAGGGCAATCTGAAGAGCATGACATTATGCTGGTGGACGAGATTACCCAAATGGCAGTAAAAGGGAGATATTGTAGTTATTGGAGACTTCAACATGCCTGATGTTGATTGGAATATCCCTTGTGCGTCCACATGCAAAAGTAGGAACATAGTAGAGGCCCTGACGGGTATGTCCCTAAAACAGTTGGTGAAAGCGCCAACTAGAGGTGAAAATATCCTAGATCTGGTATTTACAAATGGGGATCTGGTATCTGAGGTGAAGGTGGGAGAAAATCTGGGTTCCAGTGACCACCAATGTTTGTGGTTCGAAGTCCAAACTGACTGTAAGAAATCCCATTCTGCAACCAAAGTATTGGATTTTATTTACATAGTATTTGGATTTTATTTTTAGGTTATGGGAGAATATGTAAAGAAAGAATTAAAAGGGTGGGATAAAACAGCAAGAGCGAGTGCTCAGTGGAAGGCATTTAAAGAAGTCCTCTTAAAGGCAACTAGACTATATGTTAGACAAATTAGCAAAAGGAAAAGAAAGAGAAATCCACTGTGGTTTACTAGAGAGGTAAGAGCTATAGTGAATGATAAAAAGTCTGCCTATAAGAGGTATAAAGAGTCTGGAAGTGTAGCGGACAGAGAAGTTTATAAAATTATACAGAAGAAGACAAAACAGATTATTAATGCTGCTAAAGCGTCAAAGGAGGAAGAAATGGCCAAATCTGTTAAGGAGAGAAATAAAACCTTCTTCAGATATATTAGTGACAGGAAGAAGAAAAACTGCGGCATTACAAAACTTAGCCATGGAAAAATTCAGTATATAGATGGGAATAAGACGGTCGCTGACCATCTGAATAACTACTTCTGCTCATTTTTTTCAGATGGCGACTTTCATAATCAGAACATGGCTGGACATAGCATTGCCTCTAGTTGTAAAGTTTCAGCCCCTGTGTTTTCAGAGGCCGATGTTCTACAGGAACTTGTCCGGCTAAAGTTAAATAAGGCAATGGGTCCGGATGGCATCCACCCCAGAGTTCTTAAAGAACTCCGATTTGTGGTTGTTGGCCCCCTGACTGATCTGTATAATCAGTCCCTTCTTACAGGAGATGTTCCTGATGATTGGAGAATGGCTAATGTTGTACCCATTCACAAGAAGGGTAGTAGAGAAGAAGCTAGTAACTATAGGCCAGTCAGCTTGACATCTGTAGTGGTAAAAAATTATGGAGACTCTACTAAAAAAGAAGATAATTGACCATCTAACAACAAACAACTTGATGGACCCAAACCAGCATGGCTTTACTGAGGGCCGATCATGTCAGACTAATCTCATTGATTTCTTTGACTATGTAACTAAAGTGCTGGATGAAGGTGGTGCTGTGGATATCGCCTACCTGGATTTCAGTAAAGCTTTCGATACGGTTCCCCATAAAGAGCTGATATAGCTGATAGAGAAGTCAAAAATTGGACTTAACCCCTGGATAGTTCAGTGGATCTGCAGTTGGCTGAAGGACAGATACCAGAGGGTTGTTGTTAATGGAGCGTATTCTGAGTAGAGGCTGGTTACAAGTGGGGTGCCACAAGGATCTGTTCTGGGTCCTGTTCTGTTTAACATGTTTGTAAGTGACATAAGGGACGGCTTGGTAGGGAAGGTTTGCTTATTTGCTGATGACACAAAAGTGTGTAATAGGGTTGATGTTCCAGGAGGTGTTGGTAATATGGAGAATGATTTAGCTTTATTAGATAAGTGGTCAAAACAATGGAAACTTCAGTTCAATGTTTCCAAATGTAAAATAATGCACTTGGGGAGAAGAAATCCTCTATCTGAGTATCGTATTGGCAGTTCTGTGCTAACAAAGACCTCAGAAGAGAAGGATTTGGGGGTAGTCATCTCTGATAGCCTCAAAATGAGTAACCAATGCAGCTAGGCGGTAGGGAAAGCAAATCGTATGCTTGGCTGCATAGCTAGAGGTATAACAAGCAGAAAGAGGGAGATTGTGATCCCTCTGTATAGAGCTCTAGTGAGACCACATCTGGAATACTGTGTTCAATTCTGGAGACCTCACCTGCAAAAGGATATTACTAAAATAGAACGGGTCCAAAGAAGAGCTACAAAAATGGTGGAAGGTCTAAAGCATAGAACTTATCAAGAAAGACTCAGAGTTCTTAATATGTATAGTATGGAGGAAAGAAGAGAAAGGGGGGACATGATTGAAACCTTTAAATATGTTAAAGGACTGAATAATGTTCAGGAGGGAAGGGTTATTAATAAGAAACTGAACACAAGAACAAGGGGGCACAATCTGAGGTTAGTTGGGGAAAAATCAAGAACAACATTAGAAAATATTATTTCACTGAAAGAGTAGTAGAAGCTTGGAACAAACTTCCAGCAGAGGTGGTTGATACATCCACAGTAACTGAATTTAAACATGCCTGGGATAAACATGTATCTATCCTAAGATAACAATAAAAGGATAATAAAAGGGCAGACTAGATGGACCAGGTGGTCTTTTTCTGCCGTCAATCTTCTATGTAATCTGTAGTGAATGCAGTCTTCTCATCAGTGCCTGTATTTGTGAGCTATCCCCTCCCTTCTGATCCTTTGCTATGTCATGTGACCAACTCTGATCTCCAACTGAGACAGGACAGGAAGTTATTTACAATAGGACTACATAGAGAAACTGACTTCCTGTCCACACTTAAGACGCTGCGTTATTTGGAAAGTCTAATTGCTGGTCACATGACACAGCCGAGAAGCAAAAGGGAGGGGATAACTCACAAATGCAGACACGGGGAAGAAGATTACCTTCACTACATATTACATCATGTACCTTTCTAACAGTTCAGAGAATAAAATTACAAAAAATTGCCAGTAGACGTGTACACATTCATAAAATGCTAGATACAGTACAAATTAAACTCCAAAAGAAAGGATCTTTAAAAAGGAGCAAATGAAAATCCCCCTAGGCTATGAATGCTGTAAGTATATTGCCACTCACGAGTAGGTAAGTCATCATTCAAGTGTAGAAATACCAGTACTCCAGGTAGCACAACAGACAGTTGTAAAAAAAAAAGTATATTAAGTCCTGTCTCCAGGGAAACTGTAGCAGCCAGAGAGAACTGTCAAAACTGCCAGACAGAAATGTTTGCACACTCCACACACAGATTGCTGCTTCCGACCTTGCCTTAGCCCTGGCACATTTTGGGCCTGCTGCCTCCACAGTGTTAGTGGCAGCACCACTTCAACAGATCTGGCCCTGGCAATACTTTGAAATGTTCTGGCATAATTTCACCTCTGCTCTTTATTGCTGTCACAGCCCTCCTCCTCTCATGTTACCTCCTCCTCAGCACCCCAATCTGGCTCCTAGTTTCTGTCCAACACACAATCCTCATCATATTCCTCACCCTACCCACCACTGTGATATTTCATGTTGGGCTCCTTGGACCCCCCTTATTCCCTGCTCTGTATTTGCCCTGACTGCCACTGTAATTACCACTCTCCATACCTCCACTACTACAAGGGCTACTGTGTCAGTGCTACTACCATCAACACATCTATGCATAGGGCCCCCTCCTCTCCTTGAACCTCCTCAGGTCAATCCAAATGCTAACTGCTCTCACACACATCATCAACAGTAAGACTCTCTTGACTATCTGCCGGAGTATGTGGTGGGGTTTCGTTGATTTTTATTAGGAAAAAAGAAAGATGCCCCACTAGAAAGGGGCAGTGAAGACTTTTGAGCTTTTCTTGAGCTGCAAGAGGAGGAGCAAGAGGAATGCTGTGATCCCTGGCTACAAGGCACGGTGTCAGACTTAGAAGTCACCTCCACATCATCCTGTGGTGATCTCATCCTCTTTGTCCTTAATAATAATTAGAGATGAGCGAGCACTAAAATGCTCGGGTGCTCGTTATTCGAGTCGAACTTTTCCCGATGCTCGAGTGCTCGTTTCGAATAACGAACCCCATTGAAGTCAATGGGAGACTCGAGCATTTTTGCGGGGGACCAAGGCTCTGCCTAGGGAAGGCTGGGTGAAAACCTGGAAACCTCAGAAAATGATGGAAACACCACGGAAATGGACAGGAAACAGCAGGGGCAGCATGCATGGATGCCTCTGAGGCTGCTTAATCCCACCATTACCCCAAATCCTCAGGCAACAGCCTGGTGGTTACCCTCATGGCAATTGGGGACAGTGGGGATTTACCAGTGTTGTCTGAGGAGGTGGTGGACAATGGCAAGACACAGGTGTCGGGGGGTGAAGTAGTTGTATGGGAAGCAAGTTACAGTGGGGACTCCTTGGGGGGGAATTTCTCAGGATGGGACAGATTCAACTTGGGTGGATCAGGCACAGGAACAGATGAATTTTTTGGGGGGTTTATTTAACTTTTATTTAGCAAAAATAACCACAGAGATATTTATTCGTTATCTTAGAGTAAAACAAGAGAGATAGTAGCTCACCTATTGGTAGGATGTATAGCGAGGTGCACTACTTGTCAGCACACCCAAATGCTGTGTATAAACAAGTGTAACTAGAAATAGGATAGGTAGGCACACTCTAAATGGGATTAAATACTAATACATATTCTTTATTATATAGTGCAATAATAATATTAGTACAATATTATTAACTGGTCCAGCGCTGGATACAGTAGAAAGTAAAGTATAAAAAGTAAAATATAAATATAGATATAGATATAAATATATATATTTATAAATAGATAGAAGTAAAAATACTAAAAGAAAAAATACCAAAAGAAAGTATACATCTGATATTGAAGAGTGATGGTTCACTTATGATAATAAATGAATAATCAATATTATGGTCCTATGTATATTATTACAGTTCTGGATTATGGTGTCCAAAGGGTTAACAATGCCACTGTATTCACTTGTATTCACTTGTAATATTAAAGGAAGATAGTTCACTTGTGGTCATAAATCCTAAGTATATTATTACCGTTCTGGATTATGGTATCCAAAGGGTTAGGAGTGCCACTGTGGGTTGCAGTATCCAAAGGATTAAAGTGCCGTTAGTCAGTGTATAAACATTAATCCATTGGTGATTCAGCGATATTATTGCCCCACATTATAATACAACAGTTGTTAAATTGGTGGTTCAATGGTTAAAATATCCCAGTGTGGGTAATACTTTACCACTCGATGAAAATTAGGTCCGTGCTGAGAAGTTCACTGCAGCGCCGCGGCTCGCTGGTCTCTGTGCTTCTTCTCTGTTCGGCAGTCTCCTAATACCGCCGGGCAGCGCGGCGTGTTTGGACGGCGCGTGTAATCCAGAAAGCGCGCCTATTTTCAGGTAGCGTGCCACGTGGGTGTGCGGGCAGTTGGTTTCCACCGGGGTACTTTGTATCCTCTGATATCTCTGGAATACTTTATATCCGTTTCAAACACCAGTTTGATTTTGTAAGTCCATATATAAATCGCCCTGTATTGGCGATGTTATTTATTCAGATACCCTCCTTTCTCCAGAATAAATCACTGCTTTCCCAAACGCGTTTCAGGGTTAACACCCCTTCCTCAGTGGTCAGCAGTGATGGTATAGGGTCTGATATTTTATAGCCCCTTTATTGGGGGTGGAGACAATAGTTAAACTCTAATTAGTTTGTCAATGAGTTGATAAGTAAGCAGTGTCCCAAAGATATAGGAAAAAACCTGGAAGAAATATATATTGAGGATACCTGGATATAAAGATACCTTAAGAAAATCATGCATAATTAATGCATAATTAATGCAGAAAGATGGTATTTAAAATCCTATAAAATTACTATTATAAAATCATAGAATTATAAAAAGTCAAAATCAAGAAAAATACAATAAAAATAAAAATAAAAACAAAAATAAAAATACAATACATCAGAAGGAAATAGCAATATTATACATGGATACGTACTTGTTGTATAATATAGTAGTGTACTGATAACTAGATCCAATGTCTGGACCTACTGATCCTAATCTTAAATGACTGCATGATTATAGGTAAGTATTGATTATTATATGTTCTATATCAATTATTGTTTTCAATTTCATATTCTCTATTTAATTATTTTCTAGGTTTAATTTTTTTAGGTTTAATTTTTTTTAAATTTTTAATTTTTTAAATCTTTAATTTTTTAATTATTTTCTAGGTTGTTATGGACGTGTGGGGTGCGGGACTCACAGGGAGGGGAGATCGTGGTGCTGGGATACAGCCTGACCACGATGTCCCGTCCCCGCAGGGCACACACCCCTATCAACTTGTATCACAGGAAGCCGAAGAGTTCGAAATCTGCGTTTAGACCCTTTGGGACAAGTGTGTCGAATTCGAATATTTTTCTGGACTCGGCTCTGGACATATTTAAGGTATGATTACCCCTCTCCACTGTCTTGGGACCTTTTCAAGGGCTGCATATCTGAGACCTGAAGGGTCCTTATTGTGGTATTCCTTGAAGTGTTGTGAGAGGGTATGTAGTTCATAGCCCTTTTTGATGTTCAAAATATGTTCAGCTACCCTTACTTTCAATGTCCTCTTAGTTCTGCCGACATACTGTTTATTGCACGGGCATTGAAGTATATAAATAACCTCCGTAGAATTACAGGTCAAACATTCCTTGATTTCAAATTGGTACGGGCTTGTTGTTGATTTAAACTCGGATGTCTTTCTAGGGAATTTGGTAATTCTACAGTTGTTACAGGCTCCACACCTGTGGAAGCCCTTTGATTGTAGCCAGCTGGTATTAATTGGCGTTTTCCTCTTTACTTTGATGGATGGGGCTATTTTTAAACCTAAGTTAGGTGCTTTAGTGTAAGTAATTAATGGGGCTTCTGGTAGTAGTTTTCCGATAGTCTTATCGTTTTTTAGATGATGCCAATGGTTTCCTATTATCTTCTCTATTCCTCTATATTGTGCATTAAAAGGTAGAATTATTCTAATGGGTTCATCTTTTCTTCCATCTGTCTGTTCTACGTACTTGGGACTGAAAAAAGTTACTCGTTCCATCTCCCTGACTTTATTCAAGGAGGTGTGGATAACTCTCTCAGGGTATTGTTTGATGGAAAACTGTTCTCTCAGGGTATTGGCTTCCTCTTCAAATTGATTATTTTCCGTACAATTTCTTTTCAATCTCTTAAATTGACTTGTGGGGATATTCATCAACCATCTGGGGAGGTGGCAGCTTGTAAATAAAATATAACTGTTTTTTGCTACGGTTTTTTGATATGTGCTGCTTATTAATCTTTCCCCCTGGATGTTTATGTTCAAATCGAGAAATTCTATTTTTTCTTGTCCTATATGGCTGGTGAACGTTAGATTGTATGTGTTATTGTTTATATTTTCCAGGAAGGAATTTAATTCCTGCCTGGAATCCCTCCAAATGAAGATGACATCATCAATATAACGCCGCCAGAGGACCAGACTCGCCCCCAGCTTAGGGAGTATGGTCTCCTTCTCCCATTGGGCCATAAAGATGTTAGCGTAGCTAGGGGCGAATCTGGTCCCCATGGCGGTCCCCTTCTGTTGCAGATAAAAATCATTTTCATACCAGAAAAAATTATGTTTGAGGATATAATCAACTCCCTGTATCACAAATTCAATTTGCTTTTCACAAAGTGAACCACTTTCCTGCAGGTATTTCTTCACGGCCAGGGTTCCCTGGTCATGATCAATTACCGTATATAAGGAGTTCACATCTAAGGTTCCTATGTGCCAATCCGGTTGAAACTGTACTTTTTCTAGTACTACGAGGATATCTGTGGTGTCCTTTATATATGCTGGTATCGTTTTTACTATTGGTTGGAGAATCTTATCTATGTACTGGGATAGGTTTGAAGTAATTGACCCTATCCCGGAGACTATTGGTCTCCCGGGTGGTTTGATTGGATTTTTATGAATCTTAGGCAGATAGTAAAATACCGGTATTCTTTTTTGAGTATTAGTAATATATCTGAATTCACTATCTAATAGTATCCCTTCCTTTAAACCGAGATGGCAATATTCTAATAACTCTTTGTTAAACTTATCAGTGGGATCACTCAATAATTTTTTATATGTCGTTGTATCCTGTAGCTGCCTTATACATTCCTCCTTGTAGTCATCTGAGTTTAGTATCACAATCGCTCTGCCCTTATCTGCAGGTCTAATTATTATATTCTCTTCTAATTGAAGTTCTTTTATTGCCTGTCTCTCCTTTCTAGTTAGATTATTAAATTTATGTTTAGCTTTTAGTTTTCTGATATCCGTTTCAACACATTTTCTGAACGCAGCGATCTCCTGGCTAATTTCCTGTCTAGGATACTTTTTTGATTTCTCCTTTAAATCAGTGTGTATGTATACTTTTTCTCCTTCCACTTCCCTAGTTATGGGGTTTTTGAGATAATGCTTTTTAAGGCACATTTTGCGTATACATTTTTCTATACCTATGTATGTATGGAACTTGTCTAGTCCATTTGTCGGGGCAAATTTCAGACCTTTGTTCAATAGTATTGTTTGAGTGTTAGTGAGTGTGATATTACTCAAATTAACTATATTATCAGTGTTTAACGTGCCCTGTGTGTCATCCTGTTCTCACAACACTTCAAGGAATACCACAATAAGGACCCTTCAGGTCTCAGATATGCAGCCCTTGAAAAGGTCCCAAGACAGTGGAGAGGGGGTAATCATACCTTAAATATGTCCAGAGCCGAGTCCAGAAAAATATTCGAATTCGACACACTTGTCCCAAAGGGTCTGAACGCAGATTTCGAACTCTTCGGCTTCCTGTGATACAAGTTGATAGGGGTGTGTGCCCTGCGGGGACGGGACATCGTGGTCAGGCTGTATCCCAGCACCACGATCTCCCCTCCCTGTGAGTCCCGCACCCCACACGTCCATAACAACCTAGAAAATAATTAAAAAATTAAAGATTTAAAAAATTAAAAAATTAAACCTAAAAAAATTAAACCTAGAAAATAATTAAATAGAGAATATGAAATTGAAAACAATAATTGATATAGAACATATAATAATCAATACTTACCTATAATCATGCAGTCATTTAAGATTAGGATCAGTAGGTCCAGACATTGGATCTAGTTATCAGTACACTACTATATTATACAACAAGTACGTATCCATGTATAATATTGCTATTTCCTTCTGATGTATTGTATTTTTATTTTTGTTTTTATTTTTATTGTATTTTTCTTGATTTTGACTTTTTATAATTCTATGATTTTATAATAGTAATTTTATAGGATTTTAAATACCATCTTTCTGCATTAATTATGCATTAATTATGCATGATTTTCTTAAGGTATCTTTATATCCAGGTATCCTCAATATATATTTCTTCCAGGTTTTTTCCTATATCTTTGGGACACTGCTTACTTATCAACTCATTGACAAACTAATTAGAGTTTAACTATTGTCTCCACCCCCAATAAAGGGGCTATAAAATATCAGACCCTATACCATCACTGCTGACCACTGAGGAAGGGGTGTTAACCCTGAAACGCGTTTGGGAAAGCAGTGATTTATTCTGGAGAAAGGAGGGTATCTGAATAAATAACATCGCCAATACAGGGCGATTTATATATGGACTTACAAAATCAAACTGGTGTTTGAAACGGATATAAAGTATTCCAGAGATATCAGAGGATACAAAGTACCCCGGTGGAAACCAACTGCCCGCACACCCACGTGGCACGCTACCTGAAAATAGGCGCGCTTTCTGGATTACACGCGCCGTCCAAACATGCCGCGCTGCCCGGCGGTATTAGGAGACTGCCGAACAGAGAAGAAGCACAGAGACCAGCGAGCCGCGGCGCTGCAGTGAACTTCTCAGCACGGACCTAATTTTCATCGAGTGGTAA
Organism: Rhinella marina; assembly: GCA_900303285.1. Lineage (NCBI taxonomy): Eukaryota > Metazoa > Chordata > Amphibia > Anura > Bufonidae > Rhinella > Rhinella marina. The sequence continues at coordinate 40,182 of ONZH01008260.1, forward strand.
AGTATTACCCACACTGGGATATTTTAACCATTGAACCACCAATTTAACAACTGTTGTATTATAATGTGGGGCAATAATATCGCTGAATCACCAATGGATTAATGTTTATACACTGACTAACGGCACTTTAATCCTTTGGATACTGCAACCCACAGTGGCACTCCTAACCCTTTGGATACCATAATCCAGAACGGTAATAATATACTTAGGATTTATGACCACAAGTGAACTATCTTCCTTTAATATTACAAGTGAATACAAGTGAATACAGTGGCATTGTTAACCCTTTGGACACCATAATCCAGAACTGTAATAATATACATAGGACCATAATATTGATTATTCATTTATTATCATAAGTGAACCATCACTCTTCAATATCAGATGTATACTTTCTTTTGGTATTTTTTCTTTTAGTATTTTTACTTCTATCTATTTATAAATATATATATTTATATCTATATCTATATTTATATTTTACTTTTTATACTTTACTTTCTACTGTATCCAGCGCTGGACCAGTTAATAATATTGTACTATTATTATTATTGCACTATATAATAAAGAATATGTATTAGTATTTAATCCCATTTAGAGTGTGCCTACCTATCCTATTTCTAGTTACACTTGTTTATACACAGCATTTGGGTGTGCTGACAAGTAGTGCACCTCGCTATACATCCTACCAATAGGTGAGCTACTATCTCTCTTGTTTTACTCGAATTTTCTCACCCAATTGATAGTGTAAGCTCCCCTTGGAAAGATGAATATTTGGGATTACATGGATAATAAATGTAAAAATGCAGATACATTTAAATTTGACCATCAAAATGAAAACACTGCGAATCCATATAGGTCAAACAATGACATATATAGGGAACTGGAAAAATTACTCCTTAAACAACTGAGACAAAAATGGGAGATTAGATCCCTAAATCAATACTTAGAGAGTGGTGTCATACCAAAAGGTCTAATGCTTGTAAAAAATCCAGCACAAGACCCAGAGAATGAAGAGTTCCAGAAAGAATGGGACTTGTTCTTGAGGACACAATCTCTAACTTTGATAACAATGATAATTAAGAGACGGACTCAAATCACACAAGAAATCTCGATACACATTAATGCTCTAAGGGAACAGATAGATAAGATCCAACAAGATGATGAAACTAAAAAGTGGGAAGAAAGAATCTGTAACAATCTAGATAACTTAGAGAAGGAGATTATCAGTAAGAAAGCAAAGAAATTACAATGGAGGAAGCAAGCAGAGAACAGAACAAAGAATACATACAATACTACCAACAATATAAGTCAGAAATCACCTGAACATAGACTAAATGATGTCGGGGCAATATCAACGCAATATAACGTACCAGTCACCAACAGATATGAATCTTTGGCAGAACCACATTTTTTAGATCAAACTCCACCCCACCACAGGATCAAAACACGACAAAGACAGTCACATACCCCAGAGAGAAGACACAGAAACACACAGTCACCAGTCCACAATTACAACTTGAGACACAGACACCACAGATTAGAATCCAATCTGGAGAGGTCACCATATCACAGGAACGAACATCACAACAGACACACCTATCATCAGCAACCAATACAATGGGAAGGGAATCACAGAACCAGGGGATACCAAACAACACATCACGTAGAAAAAAGACAAGAAGAGGAAAACGGAAGAAGGAACAGGATGACACACAGGGCACGTTAAACACTGATAATATAGTTAATTTGAGTAATATCACACTCACTAACACTCAAACAATACTATTGAACAAAGGTCTGAAATTTGCCCCGACAAATGGACTAGACAAGTTCCATACATACATAGGTATAGAAAAATTTATACGCAAAATGTGCCTTAAAAAGCATTATCTCAAAAACCCCATAACTAGGGAAGTGGAAGGAGAAAAAGTATACATACACACTGATTTAAAGGAGAAATCAAAAAAGTATCCTAGACAGGAAATTAGCCAGGAGATCGCTGCGTTCAGAAAATGTGTTGAAACGGATATCAGAAAACTAAAAGCTAAACATAAATTTAATAATCTAACTAGAAAGGAGAGACAGGCAATAAAAGAACTTCAATTAGAAGAGAATATAATAATTAGACCTGCAGATAAGGGCGGAGCGATTGTGATACTAAACTCAGATGACTACAAGGAGGAATGTATAAGGCAGCTACAGGATACAACGACATATAAAAAATTATTGAGTGATCCCACTGATAAGTTTAACAAAGAGTTATTAGAATATTGCCATCTCGGTTTAAAGGAAGGGATACTATTAGATAGTGAATTCAGATATATTACTAATACTCAAAAAAGAATACCGGTATTTTACTATCTGCCTAAGATTCATAAAAATCCAATCAAACCACCCGGGAGACCAATAGTCTCCGGGATAGGGTCAATTACTTCAAACCTATCCCAGTACATAGATAAGATTCTCCAACCAATAGTAAAAACGATACCAGCATATATAAAGGACACCACAGATATCCTCGTAGTACTAGAAAAAGTACAGTTTCAACCGGATTGGCACATAGGAACCTTAGATGTGAACTCCTTATATACGGTAATTGATCATGACCAGGGAACCCTGGCCGTGAAGAAATACCTGCAGGAAAGTGGTTCACTTTGTGAAAAGCAAATTGAATTTGTGATACAGGGAGTTGATTATATCCTCAAACATAATTTTTTCTGGTATGAAAATGATTTTTATCTGCAACAGAAGGGGACCGCCATGGGGACCAGATTCGCCCCTAGCTACGCTAACATCTTTATGGCCCAATGGGAGAAGGAGACCATACTCCCTAAGCTGGGGGCGAGTCTGGTCCTCTGGCGGCGTTATATTGATGATGTCATCTTCATTTGGAGGGATTCCAGGCAGGAATTAAATTCCTTCCTGGAAAATATAAACAATAACACATACAATCTAACGTTCACCAGCCATATAGGACAAGAAAAAATAGAATTTCTCGATTTGAACATAAACATCCAGGGGGAAAGATTAATAAGCAGCACATATCAAAAAACCGTAGCAAAAAACAGTTATATTTTATTTACAAGCTGCCACCTCCCCAGATGGTTGATGAATATCCCCACAAGTCAATTTAAGAGATTGAAAAGAAATTGTACGGAAAATAATCAATTTGAAGAGGAAGCCAATACCCTGAGAGAACAGTTTTCCATCAAACAATACCCTGAGAGAGTTATCCACACCTCCTTGAATAAAGTCAGGGAGATGGAACGAGTAACTTTTTTCAGTCCCAAGTACGTAGAACAGACAGATGGAAGAAAAGATGAACCCATTAGAATAATTCTACCTTTTAATGCACAATATAGAGGAATAGAGAAGATAATAGGAAACCATTGGCATCATCTAAAAAACGATAAGACTATCGGAAAACTACTACCAGAAGCCCCATTAATTACTTACACTAAAGCACCTAACTTAGGTTTAAAAATAGCCCCATCCATCAAAGTAAAGAGGAAAACGCCAATTAATACCAGCTGGCTACAATCAAAGGGCTTCCACAGGTGTGGAGCCTGTAACAACTGTAGAATTACCAAATTCCCTAGAAAGACATCCGAGTTTAAATCAACAACAAGCCCGTACCAATTTGAAATCAAGGAATGTTTGACCTGTAATTCTACGGAGGTTATTTATATACTTCAATGCCCGTGCAATAAACAGTATGTCGGCAGAACTAAGAGGACATTGAAAGTAAGGGTAGCTGAACATATTTTGAACATCAAAAAGGGCTATGAACTACATACCCTCTCACTTCAAGGAATACCACAATAAGGACCCTTCAGGTCTCAGATATGCAGCCCTTGAAAAGGTCCCAAGACAGTGGAGAGGGGGTAATCATACCTTAAATATGTCCAGAGCCGAGTCCAGAAAAATATTCGAATTCGACACACTTGTCCCAAAGGGTCTGAACGCAGATTTCGAACTCTTCGGCTTCCTGTGATACAAGTTGATAGGGGTGTGTGCCCTGCGGGGACGGGACATCGTGGTCAGGCTGTATCCCAGCACCACGATCTCCCCTCCCTGTGAGTCCCGCACCCCACACATCCATAACAACCTAGAAAATAATTAAAAAATTAAAGATTTAAAAATTAAAAAATTTAAAAAAAATTAAACCTAAAAAAATTAAACCTAGAAAATAATTAAATAGAGAATATGAAATTAAAAACAATAATTGATATAGAACATATAATAATCAATACTTACCTATAATCATGCAGTCATTTAAGATTAGGATCAGTAGGTCCAGACATTGGATCTAGTTATCAGTACACTACTATATTATACAACAAGTACGTATCCATGTATAATATTGCTATTTCCTTCTGATGTATTGTATTTTTATTTTGTTTTATTTTATTTTTATTGTATTTTTCTTGATTTTGACTTTTTATAATTCTATGATTTTATAATAGTAATTTTATAGGATTTTAAATACCATCTTTCTGCATTAATTATGCATTAATTATGCATGATTTTCTTAAGGTATCTTTATATCCAGGTATCCTCAATATATATTTCTTCCAGGTTTTTTCCTATATCTTTGGGACACTGCTTACTTATCAACTCATTGACAAACTAATTAGAGTTTAACTATTGTCTCCACCCCCAATAAAGGGGCTATAAAATATCAGACCCTATACCATCACTGCTGACCACTGAGGAAGGGGTGTTAACCCTGAAACGCGTTTGGGAAAGCAGTGATTTATTCTGGAGAAAGGAGGGTATCTGAATAAATAACATCGCCAATACAGGGCGATTTATATATGGACTTACAAAATCAAACTGGTGTTTGAAACGGATATAAAGTATTCCAGAGATATCAGAGGATACAAAGTACCCCGGTGGAAACCAACTGCCCGCACACCCACGTGGCACTCTACCTGAAAATAGGCGCGCTTTCTGGATTACACTCGCCGTCCAAACACGCCGCGCTGCCCGGCGGTATTAGGAGACTGCCGAACAGAGAAGAAGCACAGAGACCAGCGAGCCGCGGCGCTGCAGTGAACTTCTCAGCACGGACCTAATTTTCATCGAGTGGTAAAGTATTACCCACACTGGGATATTTTAACCATTGAACCACCAATTTAACAACTGTTGTATTATAATGTGGGGCAATAATATCGCTGAATCACCAATGGATTAATGTTTATACACTGACTAACGGCACTTTAATCCTTTGGATACTGCAACCCACAGTGGCACTCCTAACCCTTTGGATACCATAATCCAGAACGGTAATAATATACTTAGGATTTATGACCACAAGTGAACTATCTTCCTTTAATATTACAAGTGAATACAAGTGAATACAGTGGCATTGTTAACCCTTTGGACACCATAATCCAGAACTGTAATAATATACATAGGACCATAATATTGATTATTCATTTATTATCATAAGTGAACCATCACTCTTCAATATCAGATGTATACTTTCTTTTGGTATTTTTTCTTTTAGTATTTTTACTTCTATCTATTTATAAATATATATATTTATATCTATATCTATATTTATATTTTACTTTTTATACTTTACTTTCTACTGTATCCAGCGCTGGACCAGTTAATAATATTGTACTATTATTATTATTGCACTATATAATAAAGAATATGTATTAGTATTTAATCCCATTTAGAGTGTGCCTACCTATCCTATTTCTAGTTATTCATTATCTTCTCTGCGCAGTCTGGCTTAGGGGTTCGTCACTTTGATGGCGAGCTGTGCCGCTCTCTCCACAATGGTCTGTAGGTTCTTAGATGGGGACTTTGTCGGCGATTTCAGTACAGAAGGACTTGTTGCTCATCAACAGAACCACGACCTCTTTGACATTGTGGACAAGGAATTTGCGGGTGTACCAGGAATTTGCGGAACCCTGTTGGCAGCATGTGTTTGGTCTTCTACTTGCTACCGTACCCAATGTTGGGCAATATAGATTCGCAAGTAATATTATTTTTCACACCTATCCCAAAAATAAAAATGTATGCAGTTTGCGCAAATAAAACTGGAAACTGGAATTGGAGAGAGGGCCTGTAGGTGGACCTCCGGAAAAATTGTTTGGAGAGAGGGCCTGTAGGTGGAACTCCGGAAAAATTGTTTGGAGAGAGGGCCTGTAGGTGGACCTCCGGAAAAATTGTTTGGAGAGGGCCTGTAGGTGGACCTCCGGAAAAATTGTTTGGACAGAGGGCCTGTAGGTGGACCTCCGGAAAAATTGTTTGGACAGAGGGCCTGTAGGTGGACCTCTGGAAAAATTGTTTGGAGAGAAGGCCTGTAGGTGGACCTCCGGAAAAATTGTTTGGACAGAGGGCCTGTAGGTGGACCTCCGGAAAAATTGTTTGGACAGAGGGCCTGTAGGTGGGACCTCTGGAAAAATTGTTTGGAGAGAGGGCCTGTAGGTGGACCTCTGGAAAATTGCTTTATTAAAGGGCCTGAAGGGGGCCCTCCTGAAAAATTGTGCTAAAAGAGTGCCA